>JAJIBD010005097.1:0-37643 GCA_021461705.1 Cryptotis parvus | reverse complement strand
GGGCATGCGTAGTAGGAGGCTCTGGGTTAGTCCTACCGGATTAGGAAGTGCCGGGCGCGGACTGGGTCTCACGCCCCCTCCGCAGGACGGACACAATGATTGCTCAGAGCACACGTCACTCTGGATAAACACGGCCTCTCATTGGGTGGATCGAAGTTCGGCTCCGCCCAACAGTAGAGTAAGGCGGGTGGGTGGTGTTGCAGAGTCGTCGATCCAGGGAGGTGGACGCTTAGGTCCGGAGCCAAGAGTCCGGGAGGTGTCGCCGCAGCTCGGGGAAAGACTGGGAGTGAAACTATGTATATCCTTCAAAGTAAGTGACTTCTATGCAGCCCCTTCTCGGATGCCTCCCCTCCCCTCGGGACAGCAGTCTCTCGGGGCCCAGACACGGGCGGGGTCCGGGAGCGAAAAGGGAGGGGCTCCCGGGCCGGCTGCTGCCAAGGCTTGCGGGCTAGGACCCGCGTTTGGTGGCGGGGGACACCTCGTGATCGGTGCCTTTCGGGTCCGATCCGCAGCCCGGCTCATCCTGCTGGACTTGGGATGTGGGGTGTGTAATGCGCCCTCCGACCCCGGCGGCCCCTGGACAGGTCTGCAGGAAGCGTGAACTTGGTCTCTCGGACCTGGGGCAGTGGGCGGGGCCGTAGCTCGGGGTCAGGAGATCTCTTAACGCTTGCGGGTCTTGTTGGAGTGGGTGGAGGTGGGCACTTAGGAGAGCGGGGAGCTCAGGAGTGTGGCCAGGAGCTGTTGTCCCCGAATACTTGGGGTGGGGAGGGAGGGGGACCTCGTGGGGACTCATTCTGCTGGATATAGGTTACTTCAGGAAACGTCTTAAGCACCAAGAGATGTTACTGGACTCTGGGTCTGTTAGGTTCTCGTGGAGAATAGAATAAAGTAGAGGCTCTCGAGCTGGCGGTGGCTGCAGGCGGCTCCTCCGTTGCTGCGGACTTGGCGCAGGGGACCGGCTGGTGCAGGTCCGCGGTAGGCGGCGGGAGCAAGGATCAGGGTTTTCCTGGGAACGTGAGTCCGTGAGACTGGAAAGACTAGTAATGTTGCACACAAGCTGGGGGTTTCCCAAGTGTGTGGTTTCATGGCAAGCGGCCCCTGTTTTGGTTAAGTTTTGCACCTTTCCCCCAACCCTATAGAGGAGAGTGCTGGAAAGATCTCCCTGGGCTGGGGGAGACAGCGGAGAAGACGCTTGCCTTGCCCCTCGCTGACCAGGTTCAGTTCTTGGCATTTCATATGGTATCCTGAGCAGTGATGATCCCTGAGTGCAGAACCAGGAGGATGCAGACCTGAGCACAGAGCCAGGAGTAAGCCCTGAGCACTGCTGGGTGTGGCTGAGACTGCAGAATGGGGAGGGGGGGGCTAGGGAGGCCAGAAGGAGGCCAAGGGAAGACGTTGAGAGTTCACAGAGAGATCCTCTAGTAGGCTGAGAGGAGGCTTTAAAGGAAGCGACAGCGGGGCTTGTCCACCCAGGGTCCCTTCTTGGAGTGGGATCCAGCAGGCGGTGCCTGAGCCTTTGGTTGGTGCAGGATGGGAGCAGGACCAGAACTCCCGGTTAGGGACCAGAGAGGTAGTGGGCAGGGCGCTTGCCTTGCACGTGGCCGACCCAGCTTCCATCTCCAGCACCCCATCTGGTCCCCTGAGTCCACAGGGTGATTCCTGAGCACAAGTGGCAGTAGTAAGCCCTGGGTGTGGCCATCTCCCCCCATACTTCTAACTAGTGCAATACTTCTGGTGAGGCTCTGAGGTTGGGTGGACTTAATCTGACCACAAACACCCCGGGTGGTATCTCCCTGCAGACTTGTTATCCGCAACAACCCTTCTGTGGAAAAAGGAAAGGGCAGTGTTGCCGGGAGAGCGAGTGTGCTGTTGGCCTGCAGTCAGGGGCTCTGAATGGGTGTCCCGGACTCTGCCCCAGTTCAGTTGCTGTGTCCTGTCGCGCCTGTGCCCTTGTATCTATCAGTCTCCTGGTTTATGTTTCTTCTTTTCTGCTTTTTTGGTTTTGGCACCACATCCAGCGGTGCTTGGGGACTCCTCCCCTGTGAACTCCGGCATTGCTCTCAGTGGTGTTTGGGAGATGGTGCTGTGCCAAGTTCAGAGTCTGCTTTTCCTGTTGAAAGTGTATGCACTAAGCTTTCCCTTTTCTTTCTGAAATACCAGCTTTTAGAAACTTGAGTAACTTCCAAGACAAAGACAGTAACTTTGTCTTGGAGGAATAAAGGAATGGGACTAGGGGATTCAGACTTAAAGAATCCAGACCAGGGGCTGGAGCGATAACCCAGTGGGTAGGGCGTTGCCTTGCACGTGGCCAGCCTGTGCTGGCCCGGGTTCGATCCCGGCATTCCATATGGTCCCCTGAGCACTGCCAGGAGTGATTCCTGAGTGCAGAGCCAGGGAGGAACCCCCTGAGCGTAAAGAATCCAGACCTGACTTACTCTGAGGTTGCCTCTGCAGCTGAAAGACGGACAAGTGGCCCAGATGGCTCGTGACCTGTCCAGGACCGCAGCTGGACAGTGGGTACTGGTGATTGTTCGCAGCCCTAGGAGCAGGGACATTGAGTGGTGACTGAGACGTGACCGCGGTCACGTGTGCTTCCCTGCCCCCGCCCCCCACACCCCTTCACCTTTCCCTCTTGCTGGTTCTCCACATTCCAGCTGTCATGGTTTTGGCCAGCTCTGAGGCACTCTCTTTGTTTAGGCTTTTTTTTTTGTCAATCCTGCCTGCAGGGCAACTGCTTGGGCCTTCCTGCTTTATTGGATATGACAGTATCCACTTTAATACATGGTGGACAGTATCCACCATGGCAGTATTCAGCTCCTTTGAGAAATGCTCCCCTGCCTTTGAGTTTGCATCTCTGACAACCTCTTTTCTTTTGTTCAAGTGAAAGAACAGTGAAGTGCATGGCTTCAGGCTGGGTGCCTTGCCGAGGAACTTTGAGACAGATATAGACAGGAGTCCATTGATGCTCCAGGAGGGACATCAGTGACTAGAATACTGTTCGTTACATCATTGAATATGAGAGGAACAGGAAGTTCTTTAACCTTTTATGAATTCTGAATTAAATCAGCTGGAGACCACTTGCTCATGTGGTCATAAACGGACAGCTCAGGGGCGTTTGGTCTGGGTCCTGGGAAGGCAGGGACAGCAGCAGGGGTTTGGCTGGAAGGCGTTTCTGGGCAGCATGACCTTCGTTGTGATGGAATCTGCTGGGCCTGGCTGTGTGCTTCCATCAGATGGCCCCCTGCCCAGACAGTCTCATCTGGTTGGCAGGCGACAGTTGAAAACCACAAACGCCTGAAATGCCCAGGGCTGGTGCAAGGCCTTGCCTGGCTGTCCTATTAATGCAGTGACCATAGAAAACTCCTTTAGGGGGTTGGCATCTTTAATTCAGTGCTGGGGACCACGCTACAACACCATAAATCTCTGGTACCAGGGCAGATTTATTTTATTTTTATTATTATTATTGTTGTTGTTGTTGTTG
Source organism: Cryptotis parvus (assembly GCA_021461705.1). Classification (NCBI taxonomy): domain Eukaryota; kingdom Metazoa; phylum Chordata; class Mammalia; order Eulipotyphla; family Soricidae; genus Cryptotis; species Cryptotis parvus. The sequence continues at coordinate 34,162 of JAJIBD010005097.1, read as the reverse complement.
TTGTTGTTGGTTTGGCGGCCACACCTGACTCTGCTCAGGGCTTACTTCTGGCTCTGCATTCAGGGGATCACTTCTGGCAGGGCTTGGAGAACCATAATGGATGCTGGGAATTGGACCCAGGTCTGTCATATGCAAGGCAAATTCCCTACCCTCTGTACTGTCTCTCTTGCCCTCTTCCGCCTTCTGCAGGTAGATTTTTTTTAAAACAGAATTTTATAAGAGGATTGCCTTACCTTTCTAGTTAGTTTATATTGCATGCTAAGTTAAAATGTGAAACCGTTTCTTATAATCAGAGTTGTTAGGGCATTCATTAATGTTGTTTTTATTGTCTGGGGACCCCCCTAGGTGGTGCTCAGGAGGTCTGGGGGGCCCCACTTGCGACTCAGCCAATTGGGCCAGCGATTCAGTGTAAGAGCTCAAGGATCCCATATTGCTTGGCCCCCTGTGGTTCGGGCAATACTTCTGCTGGGGGCTGGGGCCTCTGGCACCTGGCAGTATTTGGGATCATGAGCGTATGATACCAGGACTAGAGCTCGGGTTGGTGCAGGCTATATCTCATGGTCCCTAAATAATTTTTAAGCATTTGTCCCCATGCAAGAATTAAACTCTGGCTGGGCACGTAGCTTAGTGGTATAGTACTTGGCTTCCATGTGGTGGTAGAAAAATTAATAACATTTAAAAATTAAGTGCAAGAGTTCAACTCTGGCTTTACGTTTATATGCAATTGTTTCATATTTTCTACAACGGGACAAGAAGGCTTAAACATGGTGCTGGGCTGAGTATAGGGTTAAGGTGATCCCCAACACCACATAGAGCCCCCAGTACTACTACAAGTGATCCGTGAACATAGAGCCCTGAGCACAATTGAGTATGCTTCCCCCTCCCAAAAAAAAAGGTTCCATGCAGGATTCTTTGACTCTGTACCCATCTGGAGGTTGGTAACTAGGAGATAATGTTTAAGTGACTTGGAACTGAGTAAGGGGAAGCCCTTTCCCATCCTGTGCTTTCTGAGAGTCTCATGAAGTGATACAGTTCTTGCCTTTGACTTGTGTTTTCTGCTGTCTGATGTTTTGGGGGCCTCCAGAGCAGTGCTGGGGGCCATGCTATCGTGCTCTGCAGGCCGGCCTTACTGGAGAGTGAACTGGTGAAGGCTCCACCCCAGAGCTGGGGAGATGCCTGCCCTTGGTGCCGCAGCTTGTCTGACCGGCTGTTTGGGGCATTTCCCTGAACTCTTTGAACCCAAAAGACTCTTGGGCTCTCTGTGCTCCAGGAACCTGTTCCTGTCTCCTCTGCCTCTGGCCCTGCAGGAGCTGCCATGTCCCTGTCCCTGCTTCTCTCTTCTGCCTCTGGGCATTACTGCTGTCCACAGTCTGGGTCTGTTCACTGGACTGTCTGGCATTCCTGGTGCCCCACCCGGCCAAGCTCTTAATACATCCTTTGAAACCTGGCTTCTCCCCCTGCAGCTTGGGGAGGTGTTGGTTCACTGCCAGCATCTGAGTTTTGGAGGGGGTGACTTCCGGCAGCTGTGCTGGAGCGCCCAGGGCCGCCTCCTGCCAATATTTGGCTTGATAATGCGGGCCAGGCAGCTTGGGCCAGCATTCCCTGGCCGGCAGTGCTGGGGGCTGTACCCGGCTGTGCTTGGGGAGGCCTTGTGGTGCCCAGAATCCCCTCTGAGCTGAGGAGCTGTTTTCTTGCTCACTCTCCCCCTTCCTTCCTTCCTTCCTTCCTTCCTTCCTTCCTTCCTTCCTTCTTCCTTCCTTCCTTCCTTCCTTTCCTTCCTTCCTTCCTTCCTTCCTTCCTTCCTTCCTTCCTTCCTTCCTTCCTTCCTTCCTTCCTTCCTTCCTTCCTTCCTTCCTTCCTTCCTTCCTTCCTTCCTTCCTTCCTTCCTTCCTTCCTTCCTTCCTTCCTTCCTTCCTTCCCTTCCTTCCTTCCTTCCTTCCTTCCTTCCTTCCTTCCTTCCTTCCTCTTTAGGGTAACACTCGGCAATGCTCAGGGGTTTCTCCTGGCTCTGCACTCAGGAATTGTACCTGGTGGTGCTTGGGGGGACCATATGGAATGCTGAGGATCGAACCCAGGTCGGCTGCATGCAAGGCAAACACCCTACCCGCTGTGCTATCGCTCTGGCCCCTCTTCCTTTCCTTCTTTCTTTCCTCTCTCTATCCCTCTCCCTATCTCTCTCCTTCCTTCTATTCTAGCTGCAGTGACTGGTCAGTCACGCACCTGCTGGTAGTGGTGCCCGCATAACTCTTCTGATGCTCTCCCAGGGCAGCGGCGGGTGTTCCCCTTTAGTTGTAGTGACTGCACACTCCTGACTGTAGTGTGGCTGGAAATCAGACGCCCCGGAGCTTGCCAGGCTCCAGAAGCAGAGCTGCCAGGATTAAACCTGGTGTGTGCAGCAGCACCTGTGGCCATGAGCTTGATCGGCTGGTGCCGTAAACTAGCGATCCCTGGGGCCTCCCTTCTTAGCTTTTGGCTGGTCAGTTTGAAGTCTGTTTCTTTTTTGTTTTAACCTCCCCACCCACTGCCTGCCAAGCATCTTTACTTTTTGTGTACTTCCATATAGCACTATTTTGTGTCAGGAACCAGGAGGAATTGTATTTTTTTTTTTGTGACTGTTCAGGCAAAATCTTATCACCTGTTGTTTTGATAGGGACTCATGAGAGGTATTAACTGGACTCAGTAATAATTGAATTTCATTATTCAAATACTTGCATTATTGCAGAGCTGTCTCTGGGTCCAAGGAAGGGATTGCACTGAGTCATTTTTCATGCTCTCCCTTCTCCCTCAGAGGATCGGCAGGGAGCTCAGGGGGCTTCCTTCTGGCAGTCCCCAGGAGTGCCAGTAGCCAAGACAGCCCTGGCCAGACTGGATCCAGCGAACTTGAAGTGGGACCTGTGTGGCTGTCTGCCGTGGGAACTTGTCCTTTGGGAGAAGCGAGTGATGGCTTTTGACCAGCTGTGGCTCATGAAACAAACCCTAAACCAGGCATATTTATTTTATATGACGGATGCAGGGTTAAAGAAATGGGATATTTGGGGGCCAGAGCGAGAGTCCAGGTGGCGAGTGCTTGCTCTTGCATATGGCCGCCCTGGGGTTTGATTTATGTGATCCATGATCTTTGTGGGGAAAATCAAATTGAATATGGAAGATGTACATGCAAAAGCATCTTGTGCTTAGATAACACTATGGTCATGAAGATGTCCAGTCTCTAGTTCATCAACATACCAACAGATTTTTTTTTAATTTGAGATCACTCCTAGTGGTGTTCAGGGTCCCCCAAGATGACACCCATGCGTTGTGGGCGGGGGCAGGAGTGGGTGGGGAAGTGATTAGGAAAAGAACTTAGGGCTTCTACCATTTGAACTATCTTTCTGGCCCCTCCCAATAAAACTTTTCATGAAATTGAATAGGTGACTAAAATCTAGTTGGCTATTGTAAAGAATTAGGAATAGGGGGTTAGTATAGCTGTGTCGAGTAAAGAATTAGGAATAGGGGCTAGTATACTGTGTTGAGTATAAAGAATTAGGAATAGCGGCTAGTATATTGTGTTGAGTATAAAGAATTAGGAATAGGGGCTAGTATACTGTGTTGAGTATAAAGAATTAGGAATAGGGGCTAGTATACTGTGTCGAGTGTAAAGAATTAGGAATAGGGGCTAGTATACTGTGTTGAGTGCTTGCCTTGCATGTGGCCAACCTGGGTTCAGTCAAGCCCCCACCAGCAGGAATTCCTGAGCTGAATCCGGGAGTAAGCCTTGAGCATTGTTGGGAGTAGCCCAAAAAACAAACAAAAATCAAAACAAGAATCAGGAATAACCAGATGCTTTGGGATAACATGGTAGAAAGGCCTTCGTGTTTGAGACATCAAAGCTTAGATGGCTCATGTGGAATTATTTGATCTACACATGAAAAGTATAAAATATATTATTAGTGATTAGAATTTTTTATCACACATTAAAGTATTTGTTTTTGGGTGGTGGAGGTGCAGCACCTTTGTACATCAAAAACAAACATTAACAATGTTGTAAAATGTAACCCTCAACTACAGTGAAAAATGTTAATTATGAGTATTAAAATTTACTTCATTTGTTTTATTTTAAAAATATATTTTTTTTTTTTGCCTTTTTGTGTCATACCTGGTGATGCTCAGAGGTTTCTCCTGCCTCTGCACTCAGGACTTACTCCTGGTGATGTTCAGGGGGCCTATATGAGATGCTGGGGATCGAACCCAAGTTGGCACTCTGCAAGGCAAATTACCATCTCTGCTGTACTAATACTCTGGTCCCTGTTTTTCAAATTTTTAATTAATTGATGTGTTTGGTTAAATTTTGTTTTTTTTGGGCCACATTTGGTAGTGCTCAGGGCTAACTCCTGGCTCTCTGCTCAGGGATCACTCTGGCAGGGGATCACATGAGGTGCTGGGGATTAAACCCAGGTCAACTTTGTGCAAGACAAGTGCCCTACCCCCTATTGCTCTGGCCCTGCTTTTTTTGTTTGTTTTAATGTGACAGAAAACTTTAAATTACATAAAGCATATTTAAATACCTTTATCAATTGGGAGCGCATATCTAGGCCAGTAAATGGCCTAGTTCTAAAAATATTGTGGGAGCTGGAGCCATAGCCCAGTGGGTAGGGCGTTTGCCTTGCACATGGCTGGTCCATGCCGGCCCGAGTTTGATCCCGGCTTCCCATATGGTCCCCCGAGCACCGCCAGGAGTAATTCCTGGAGTGCAGAGCCAGGAGAAACCCCTGAGCATTGCCAGGTGTGACCCAAAAAAAAAAAAAAACCTGCATACTTGAGTTTAAAAATATGTGGGAGCTTGTTGGATGGGAGCAGCAGCAGTATTAGCCAGAGTGAAAGGGGTTGAAGTTTCAAAAATGACAATGAGCTGACATTTGTGTCTGCCATGTAAGCCCTCCGTGTCCCAAAGTCCTTGGGAGTTAATTGGGGATAGGTGAAATCTTGTAATTGTGGTTTTCATCACGAAAGTGCCCTTGTCAGAGGGGGAAAGCTCTCTCTCCACCCTACAGCAGGCACACAACGTCTGCGCCCCGGCTGTGCCGCCCTCCTCCACAGCCAGCTCTGCACACACCTTCACCGTGAACTTCCTGTGGACTCTGGCATTTCAGCCCAGGCAGACTAAAATGTTTATCATAAGGAAAAATAAAATTAGATAACCCAGTTTATAATAGATAACATAAATAAGAGTGAATGAGAACCTCAGAATCATAGACTTAAAGATTCTTAGAAATTATAGAGTGTTTTGATGGCTGTGAAGTTGGAAGGATGTCCCCAGTTGAAGCACTGTGCACAGGGCCGCCCAGAGGTTGGCATGCGTTCTGCACTTTCTGAGATCTGAGAAACTCGCCAGTGAGACACAGAACCGCAGGTTCAACTACATTAAAAACCAGATGCCGGGGCTGGAGAGAGTGCAGCAGGTAGGGCACTTGCCTTGCACGCGCTCGGACCTGATTCCATCCCCAACACTCCAGATAGTCCCCTGTGTCCCGCCAGGAATGACTCCTGAGCTCAGAACCAGGAATCATAGACTTAAAGACCCTAAGCACCCTAATCATAGACCCTAAGCACTGCCAGGTATTGCCCAAAAACAAAACTCAGATACTTCCATTTCTCCAAATAAAACAAAAAGCAAACAATCCCCAAAAAAAAAAAAAAAACACACCATGTGGAAAAAACTGAAAAACGACAAGTCCTACAGATTGGAAGAAGATATTTGAAACATCCTACAGTGTCCATATACCAGAAAATCAGAATAAACTACCAGAGGCCCGGCAATCCCTGTACTCAGGAATTACTCCTGGCGGTGCTTGGGGGGGGCTGTATGGGATGCCAGGGACCGAACTCAGGTCATGCCCGCCACGTGCAAGGCAAACGCCCTCCCCGCTGTGCTATCACTCCAGCCCTGGGCCGGCAATCCTTGAGAGGAGTGGGCAGAGCCAAATGTAGCTATGGAATGTAAGGAAATGATTCCATCGGTCAGAGAAATGAACAGTGAGGGGCTGTTTCTTACTCGCAGCTGCAGGAAGTCAGTCAGATGAGACCGGGAAGTGTTGGCCAGGAAGCTTTGGCAGGGTTTGAGGACGAAATGTGAGGATGAGGGGCGCGCCCACGCGTTTCTGAGGTGGGGGGGTGAAGGCGGTCCAGCGCTGTCGGCGTCTGCCAGCGCACAGATGGACACGGCCTGCCGTGCCTCTCCCCGGCCAGTCCTCACGTTGTGCTCCAAGTACATGCTGTAATGCTGCAAACGTGTCAGCAGCTTCCAGTGTGGGTTACCCGGTCAGCTGGGACACATTCCCTTAAAGGAACGGCACACGGCCCCAGCTGGGGCCCAACTGGGGCGCGCCGCAGCGTAGGCGGACCAGAAAATGTTATGTAGATGGAAGGAGGCACTTTCAGACACTTCCAGGGAAGGGGATAGAAGGATTCAGATAGCCGGTCCCGAGTCCTGGAAGGGAAGGAGAAACTGCCGGGAGGGGCGGCCGGTGGGGTTTGCAGTTACTCTTCTGAATGATCCTATCTTGTGGGGGTGAGGCTTGAACTCTGGACGTCTCACGGAGAGGCCTGTGCTGTGCTGCTGAACTGAATATTCTGAACATTCCAAACCCGAACGCTGAATATTCCCAGCCCCTTATTTTATTTATTTATTTATTTTTTGATATTTTAGTAAAGGCTTTATTACCTTATTTTTATTTTAGACATTATTTTATGTCTCAAACTCTGAGGCAAAGGTACGGTAAAATGGCAAGATTTGGTAATTCTCGGTGGTAGGTTTGCATTAATCTTCTGTAATATGAGTATCTTTAAAATGTTCTAATAATTTAGGCCAAATAGGATAGCCCCCCTCCCCCAAATAGCAATTTTTTACTTCTGTACAGACTTGGAGTTTAACAGGATTTTTTTTTTCAGAACATAATTTATTCACTTAATTAAAAAAAGTAAAAAGAAAAGGCATCTTGAGGCTGGAGAGACAGCTCAGAGAGCAGGACTTTTCCCTTGTACGTGGCTGATGTGAGGGTGATCCCTGGCCCCCCGCCCCCGTATGTTTCCCTGAGCGCCTCCCTCCCAGGAGTGATCCCTGAGCACCATGGGGTATGGACCACCTTCCTCAACTCGCAAAAACATCTCGGATTGGTGGGTTATTGTTGATATTTCCTGATGGAGTGCTCAGTCTAGGGTAGAAAATACAGGGCAAGGATGCTGCTTGTAGAACCTGACCCGCCCGGTGGCACGTGCCGTATAAGCGAGAAGGTGCCCACTCACGGCTTCCCTCCTCTCTTCCTAGGAGACTCACTTGGCCCGCTCTGACGTCCACATGGCTCTGTATGATGAAGATCTCCCTGAAAAACCCTTTCTATCTGGCTCTTCAGAAGTGGCGTCCAGACTTGTGCCACAAAGGTGGCCCAAATCCATGGCATCGTAAGTATATTCCTGCTGAGGGTCCCCCTCTCCCGGGGCTGCCCCACCTGAAATACGGCCTAGTTGGGGGCTGAGTGCAGCTTAGAGGCTGGCTTGGTGACAGATCTCTTTCTGGTCATGAGCCCCTGATCACACCCGGTTTCCTAATGCACAGAGGGGCTGTCATGAGCCACTTTTCTCCTGGACGCCTCCTAGCACTGGCCTAACCTTTCCCTGACACATCCCTGTATCCCTTCCTCCCGGCCACTTTCATAGTAGAGGCCGCAACCATAAAAGCCTTCAGGGGGCAGAGAGACCAGACTGAGGAGGCGTGCAGGGTGCAGGGGAGACTGCTGCCCCGAGCATGGTGTCGGACACCCCCGGCAGCACCCGGCCTTCGGCTCCCCAGGCTGGCGGAATTCAGGGCCCAGGGCTTGGAGCGTGCTATGCTGGGCACGCTGCGCCGCCTGTCTGTGCCTCCCCCTTGGGGAGCCTGCTGTCTCCTCGCCTGCTCCCTGCTTGTCACGCCATGTCCCTGCACTTCCTGCCACGTGATGTGCCTCTGGGCTGCTCTTGCCCTTTGAGCCGTCCCTGGCCCCTCCCACTGTCCTTTCACTTTGGATTTTAGAAACCTTGGCATTTTTTTTTCAAGGGGGGCCTTTTTGGGTCACTTGGCGTGCTCAGGGGGTTACTCCTGGTGGTGCTCTAGGGACCATATGGGATGCCGGGGATTGAACCTGATTGGCGTTGTGCAAGGAAACACCCTACCTGCTGTACTGTCACTCCTGCCCAACAGCCTTGGTGCTTAAACAACAACGAAGATTATAGCTGTTTCCAAAGGTGACTGTGAAAATCTTAAAAAATATTCTCAGCCAGACATTCATTGTGTATTCCGTGGCTGCTGAGCTGCCTTAGGGCAGACCTGGTGACTGACCGGGAGGCGGGAGGAACTAGGAATATAGATTACTGCCTTTCCACTCCTGGCCCTTCAGTGCTAGTATGAGGAAGGGCCACGCTGGACAAGTGAGGGCTAATTATAGTCTGGTCAGTCTCAGAGAAAAGCTCAGAGTGCAGAGCTCTCTTTTTTCTGACTGCAGGGGGCTGGTTCCTTCCCATTGTTGTTCTGTGATATTTTTTGAAATACTGCCCTGATAAGAGCTAAGTTATCAGCCGTGACTTCCTCTGGCTTTTAAGAAGTGCCCTGCTGGGGAGTGCTGGTGCCCCGTGAGCTCCCGCTGGGCCTGCGTGAAGGTGCTGCCTGCACTCGGCACAGCTTCCGCCAGGCTCTCCCGGCGCCTGCTTGCTCAGCTGCACCCAGTGGACTCACTCTTGGAGTTCACTTTAGTGGAAGAGTTCTTGGGTTTTTCGGGGGCCACTGCTACCGCTGCTCAGGGCTTACTCTTGACTCTGCACTCGGGGGGGCCATATTGGGTGCTGGGGCTGAACCCGGCTCAGCTGAGCACCTGCACCAAGGCCGGCACCTTCCCGCTGTACTTTCTCTCCGGCCTCTTCGGGAAGAGTTTTTACATGAGAACTTTCCTGTTGTGAGGTGGGAAGCGATGGGTGCTGAGGGCCAGTGGGAGGAATGTTGGCTCTGGGAGCGTGTGTGGTGGCGTAATGGCGATGGACACCCATGAATACTGGCACGATTGTGAGCTGAGTTGCTGCTGTAAACAATATAATAGAGCGACAGATATAGATACACATGGAATCAAACCCCGCCTGCCCCACAGAGGAACTTTTTCCATCTTGGTCACCTTCTTCCAGGCCATACCGAGGAGAAGATTTTTCTTCAGTTGTGCTCTCAGGAGCTCCTGCTTTCCCTGTTCCAGGCCTTGCCGAGACCACAGGATCCCGCGGCTGCTGGGAGGCCGTGCGTGGCTCACTGCTGTCTGGCCTTGTTTGCTCTGTGGGCGAGAGAACCAGTGAGGGCCAGTTTCTCTGTAGAAGGCCGGGGGAGGGAGCTCTGGCAGGACCGGCGGTGGGCGGTGAGCCCCGGGCCTGCTGGCTGTGGACTGGGTCCCTGTGCTGACCCAGGGCCGTCCCTGCCTGGTCTCTCTGTGACCCTCTGAGTCTGTGGCTGACTGAGAGGAATATTCCAGTTGCTTCTGGAGGACTCCTACTACTTCCTGCCTCCTTTCAGTGTCCACCCGGCCTCTGCCGCTGGACGCGAGTGTCTGCTCGTAGGAGTGGGGCTTCCTTTGCTCACTCTTGGCTTGATCCTGGGGTGGGGGTCAGGCATGTCTCGGATGGTGCTGGCGTCTATATTCCGGCCGTCACCTGTGATCTGTGTCTCACACTCCTCCCCACATGCCATGCGTGGGGCTCGGCCTCACTTGCTGGCGTCATGGGACTGGGGGGCACCCCGTTGCCTGCTGCTCTCTGAGCCCAGCTTCCTCTCTCTACCGGCCGGACCCCCACATCCTGCCCACTCCCCACCCCGGCTGCAGAGCCCAAGGCTCCTGCACGCTGCTCCTCCCTGTCTCTCCATCCTCAGAACCTCCCCTGCCTCAGCCGTGTTTGCAGGGATCCCCCAGGAGGCTGCTCTTTTCTGGGGCTGTGCGCTGGGATGGGTCTGTTCGCCTATTGGAAAACGAAAGCCACTCAATGAGGAGGGGCTTGAGGCATTGGAGGACTACCAGGATTGAGCAGCAGCTCCTCCCCTCCTTCCCTCCTCAATCCTGCCCTCCTCCTCTTCCCTCTTGTCCTTCTCCTCCTCTTCTTCCCTGCCTTCCTCCTCCTTCTCCTCCTTCTCCTTCTCCCCTTCCTTCCTGCCCTTTCCTCCTCCTCCTCGTCTTCCTTCTCTTCCCTTACCTCCTCCTCCTCTTTCTCCTCCTTCTGCTCTTCTCTTCCCTGCCCTCCTTCTCCTCCTCTTCCTTCCTGCTCTCTTTCCTCTCCTCCTCCTTCTCTTCCTTCTCTTCCCTTCCTTCCTCCTCCTCTTCATCTTCCTTCCTGCCCTTTCCTCCTCCTCCTCGTCTTCCTTCTCTTCCCTACCTCCTCCTTTGCTCTTTTCTTCCCTGCCCTCCTTCTCCTCCTCTTCCTTCCTGCTCTCTTCCTCTCCTCCTTTCTTCTTCCGTCCTTCCTCCTCTCCTCTCTTTCCCCCACCTCCTTCTTCTCCTCTTCCTTCTCTTCCCTGCCCTCCTTCTCCTCCTCCCCCACTCTTTCCTTCCTCTCCTTTCTCCCTCCTCCTTCTATTTCTGGTTTTTTGGTCACACCTGACGATGTTCAGGAGTTTCTCCTGGCTCTGCACTCAGGAATTACCCACCGGAAGTGCTTGGGGGACCATATGGGATGCCGGGAATCGGGGACAGGTCAGCTGTGCGTGAAGCAAATGCCCAATCTGCTGTACTGTCACTCCAGCACCTCGGTAGCCTCTATTCAGTGCTCCAGAGGAACTGACTTCCCTAGGTCACACCTAGGTGGTCCAGCACAGGGAGGGCCCGAGGTCCACATTCCGCTGTCAGGATTTTAGTTGCAAGTCACTGCTGTAGCCACAAAGGTCCAGCTGCTGCTTGACGGCGAGCCCCGGAGAGATGTGCGACGGCTGGAGCAAGTGGCAGGCGGCAAGTCGGAGACTCGCTGTGTCGTACAGTCACGTCTTGTGCGCCGTCATCACAGGGGCCTTATCGGCTGGAGAGAACAGGGTCGCGCATTCTGAAAATAGGTTTGTAGACTGGTGGGCACCACAGTGCTTCATAAATGCCAAGGTGGCCACCCAAAGGCCCACTTCTGGTGGGAGGGCGGATGCTGGTTCCAGATGGTTTCGCCCTTGCTGTAGGACAAGGTATGGGGCGTGACTTTCTTTTTTTTTTTTTTTGGGTCACACACGACATCACTCAGGAGTTACTCCTGGCTGTTCGCTCAGGAATTGCCTCGGGGACCATATGGGAAGCCGGGATTGAACACAGGTCTGCTGTGCGTGCGTGGCACCAAGGCAAGATGCCCTACCAGCTATGCTATCGCTCCGCCCCAGGATATGTTCCCAGATGTGTTTTCTGTTTTTGAATCAAACTTAGCTCTACATTCTCTATTTAATTTTTTTTTTTTTTTTTTGTTCTTTTGTGCTCAGGCTTACTCCTGGCTCTGTGCTCAGGGATCACTCCTGGCGAGGCTCGGGGTAGATGGAGTACTGGGATTGAACCTGGCTGCTGCATGTCAGGCAACTGCCCTCCCCACTGTACTGTCATTGCTCAGGGCTCTTAGCTTTTCCTATCTTTTGACTTTTCACTGCTTCGTGTCTGGCACTGAGTTTCCGGGGTCACAGAGAGCAGGGGAACATGGCGTGCGTTCAAGGACTCCCAGAAACAGACAGGCAGGACCAGAATGGTTTGGACTGCTGCGAGCTCCTTGGAGTGCCAAGCTGGGCCTTGGCAGGACTCAAGGGCACTCGGGCGAGGTGCTGCCAGTGCAGATTCTTGCTTTTGTGGAGCTCCCGAGCAGGCGCAGGAGGCTGGGGGTCTCTCCTGGCAATTCTTGGCCTCCTGGGTTTTCTGTTTACAGCGAGGACCCAAGGGCGTAGTGCAAGGGTGCTGTGGTGCTGGGGATGACGTGGGCCATCCCTGTGGTGCCTAGGGGCCTCCAGAGCCACACCTGGTGTGTTTGGGGGGAACCGTGGGGTGCCCGGATGGAGCTGGGTGACTAGCATTCGGGACCTGCACCAGTCACAAGTTTTTTTGGACAGAAGGTTGGGTTTTTATCCCCCTCCACCCTGACTTTGGGAATTCCCAAACAGGGGCCCACTTTTGGGCAAGCAGCTGAGCTGGGTGCTTTAATGTTCAACCCTGCAATATGCTGCTTCATAGGCCCAGCGGTGCTGGAGGCGGCGGCGGGGGGGCACTTTTGTACACTGAAGCGCTCCCGAGTCTGTGGGTGACACTGAACTTTCTGTGAAACTGTTTGAACCCTCTGGCCTCTGCTCCAGGAGGCACCGGCGTGCTGTCTTGGGCACGGCCCTGTGCACTCAGCCTGTTCTCAGCTTCCCACGCACACGGGACAGGCTCTTTCTGGCCGTCCCTACATGGGAAGTCGCCGTGAGCCCAACGCCTGGCTCCTGCCAGCAGCAAATGCTCCAGAACATGGTGTGAGTGCCTGGGATTACAGGGGCCCCACATCCGCACAGATGTCGGCATCTCTGTGTGCAGGTGTCGTGGGGTACAATGTGGCAGGATCTGGTTGTGCTTATTGAGAGTCGGGAGGAGGAGGGAGCCTCGGAAAGCAGCAATAGATTGTCATCGCAGTCGGGCGATGTGGCTGGGGCGTCGCAGAATCTCCGGGTCCCTGTGAACCCTTTCTCGCTCGGCCAGACCCTGTGCAGTTGGATGCACGAGGGCTGTCTTTGGGTCTCTCTGGGTCTGCACGAAAACCAGCCCTAGGGGCTGGGAATTCTCAGCTTCAAAAATAAGAAACAGGGCCGGAGCGATAGCCCAGCGGTAGGGCGTTTGCCTTGCACGCGGCTGGCCTGTGCCGCCCGGGTTCGATCCCTGGCATCCCATATGGTTTCCCCGAGCACCACCAGGAGTAATTCCTGAGTGCAAAGCCAGGAGAAACCCCTGAGCATCGCAGGGTGTGACTCAAAAAGCAAAAAAAAAAGAAAGAAAGAAAGAAAGAAACAAACAAACAAAAAACCCAGAAACCGCCACCTCTAGAGCTGGTTCATGACATTCTTTCTTCGGGCGGTCTCCGGTGTTCAGGGCTTCCTTTGGGACTTGGCCCAGCCCGAGACCTTCGGAGCCTGCTGTGGCTCGCTGGGCTTTTCTCCCTCAGCCCGGCGAGCAGTTCCCTTTCCCTCTTGTGAATTTAAAAGTTTTGTTCTTAATCTCAAACATGCAGAAATAGGCACCGGGGATGGCTTGATGGCAGGGAATCATCCTAGCCAGTGTAACCCCCACCTGAGCAGGATGCAGGTGGGATCTGGGCACGATAACTAAAAGAGGATGACCACCGTGACCAGGAATGTTCAACACCGGCACCAAATGCGTGCGGGCACTTTAGCAGGGACGGGACCCCATGAGCACGCAGCCGAGACCCTGGAGTGCATAACGTAGGGATGTAGGGCAGCTTCCGCAGGTGTGACCTTGGAGTCCCCAGAAATCCCCGCAGCCAGTCACCCCTCCCCACAGTTCCTTTGGCCAGAGTCACCCCTTCACAGTGCCCATATTCACTCCCTGACCGGGACAGAGTCTCCCCCACAGTCCCATGGCCAGAGTCTCCCCACAGCCCCCACGGCCAGAGTCTCCCCACAGCCCCACGGCCAGAGTCTCCCCACAGCCCCACGGCCAGAGTCTCCCCACAGCCCCACGGCCAGAGTCTCCCCACAGTCCTCACGGCCAGAGTCTCCCCACAGCCCCCACGGCCAGAGTCTCCCCACAGTCCCCACGGCCAGAGTCTCCCCACAGCCCCCATGGCCAGAGTCTCCCCACAGCCCCCTGGCCAGAGTCTCCCCACAGCCCCCACGGCCAGAGTCCCCCACAGCCCCCACGGCCAGAGTCTCCCCACAGTCCCACTGCCAGAGTCTCCCCATAGTCACCCCTGGCCAGAGTCTCCCCACAGCCCCACGGCCAGAGTCTCCCCACAGACCCCACAGCCAGAGTCTCCCCCACAGTCCCCACGGCCAGAGTCTCCCCATAGTCACCCCTGGCCAGAGTCTCCCCCAGCCCTGGCCAGAGTCTCCCCACAGCCCCCGGCCAGAGTCTCCCCCACAGCCCCCACGGCCAGAGTCTCCGCACAGCCCACGGCCAGGTCTCCCCACAGCCCCCTGGCCAGAGTCTCCCCACAGCCCCCACGGCCAGAGTCTCCCCACAGCCCCTCACAGGAGGGGAATGCGTCTAGGACAGAAGGAAGAGTTGAAGCAGTGTCAGGTGCCCTGTGTGCCGTCACCCCCGGACACGCTTCCACTCCGGACCTTGGCCCCGGCTCCTTTCTCCCTCCGCCCCATCCTCCCTCCCCCACTGGGTTATTTTGGAGCATATCCCAGAGCATTATATAAGTTAGTCGTGCGGTTCCATCTGGACTGATTCAGGGCTGTATTTTTAAATGATGTAGATTCCTTCTAAAAAATGTAACCATAATGCCATATTAAAGCTGAAAAATGCTTCAGGAATTCTTTAGTCTTGTCACCAAATCCAGGGTGGGGGTGTGCTCTGCTCCAAGCCCAACTCTGGAGATACGAGTTGGGGTGTGGAAGACGAGAGCCTTCAGGGCAGCCCGGGAGAGGACGGGGAGTTTTGATCGCGCCGGTCTCTGGCTCTCAGGCTGGTCTGGGGTTGGCCCCTGGTTCAGCATTGAGCAGCTTATAGAAACAGCAGGAAAGGCCTAGATCCTGGTGGTGCCCAGTGCCCCTTGCGGGCCAGAGAGTGAACCCAGGCCTCTTGGGTGCAGAGCACGCATTTAGTCTAGAGTCATTTCTCTGGCCCTAAGTCAGTATCTTTTAAAATTACTTTGTATTACTTTTTTCTTGGGGGGAGGGTGGTTGGGCCACACCTGTCAATGCTCAGTGCTCTGGCTGCAGGGTGGCTCTGCAGGGGATCACTTCTGGCCGACTTTGGGGGACCATATGGGATGTCAGGGGATCAGATCAGGTCAGCCACATGTAAGGCAAATGCCCTCCCTACTTGCTGTACTGTTGTTCCGGCCCCAAAGCTAAGATTGTCTGTCTGTCTTGTCTTGTCTGTCTGTCTGTCTGTCTGTCTGTCTGTCTGTCTATTGCTTTTTGGGCCACACCCTGCCGTGTTAAGGGGTTATTCCTGCCCCTGCACTCAGGAGTCACTGGCGATGCTCAGGAGAGCATATGGGATGCCAGAAATCAGCCTGGGTTGTCTGTGCAAGGCAAGAGCCCGCCCCACTGTGCTGTCGCCTCCAGCAGTGGTGTGGAGTCATGGTCGTGGGGAGTGGCGGGAGGTGGGCTGGCAGCTCCCCTCCTCCAGGTGCTCCCTGGGGTCTGAATGGCTCAGGGTCCCACCAGGTTTGATTCTCCCGCAGTGGGACTGACCCTCTAACAGTCTGTGCTGCTGTGTCCAGCGGTAGCCCTTGGAAGGGAAAACTTCGTGATAGACCCTCAGAGTCAGGATGTCTTAGGGCGGGAAGAGACGGGCAGGAAGCTCTGGGTAGTGGCTGGGGTGGCCGGGGTGACCGGGGGTGACCAGGGAGGCTTTGTGGCTTCATTTTCCCCAGGCCGCTCATCCGGGATCCTTCCTGTCGCTGAGGAGGCTCCCATGGCTCCTGGAGCTCCCCCGAGGGCAGGCCCTGGCTGGCAGTGGGATCCCACCAGTGTGCAGGGCAGAGGCAGGAGAGGACCCAGGGTGGGGGCAGCAGCTCGTCCGCAAGACCACATGGCTGAACTTGGCTCAGGTGGGCGCGGAAACCCACGGCCTGCGGGCCCCGTATCTTCCCTGTCGCACACCTCTGCCTCTCTGGAGCGCCCTGTCCGTCTCTTCCAGGTCCTGGTTCCCTGCCAAGGAAGCCTGCCGGGCAGTATCCAGTCCACTTGCCACTTCGAGTCCTATCTTTTGGTCCCCGGGAGGAGCATTTTCAGACCTTCAGTGGAAAGGTACTCATGTCCCATGGGTCGTGGGGTCCCTGGTGGGTGGGGAAGGGAGAGGGGGAGAATCACTCATCCAGGATGAGAACTTGGAGGGTCCCAGCTTGTGAGGGAAGAGGACGGGGTTTAGGCTGAGTGGGGGGGCAGCTGGCACTGGAGTGGGGGCTGGCTGCTGAATCACCACCTCCTCCTGGGATCCTCTCTTCATTGTTTTGGGGGGTCACACCTTTGCTGCGTGTGGCTCGCTCCGATTCTAGGCTCACGGATCCCTCCTGGTAGGGGCTTGGGGGAACCACGTGGAGTCCTGGGGACCGACACCAGGCTGGCTGCTTGTAGCCAGGTGCCCTACTGGGTGCATGGCGCCTCCCCCCCCCCCGGGGTTCTGTCAAGTCAGCTTCTGTCCTGTTTCCTGGCCCCACGAGGTCTTAACAGTCAAGATAAGTTTTGTTGGAAACAATCTCAGACTTCCAGGAACTTACAGTTGAGTGAAGACTCTGGTGTGTCCTTATTCTACATTGGCCGCCTATTAAATTTGTCACTTTTTTTTTGTTTGTTTTGTTTTGGGACCACACCCAGCAGCTTAAGTCTGGCTCTGTGCTCAGGGTTCAATCTTGATGGGCTTTGGGGACCGTATGGGATGGCAGGTACAGAACCCGGGTCAGTGGTCAGCCACATGCAAGGCAAGTCCCGCCCCTTGCTGTGCTGTTGCTCTGGTCCCATAGGACAATTAAGGTTTTCCCTTCACTAGTGGGTGTGCCTGTTACGTGAGGCTTTAAAATAATTGTGCCAGTATTTAAAAGCCAGGGTGGGACAGTTCTCTGCTGAAACATGGTCACTCTAGGGCGCGTTTTCTCTGTTGAAGTGGAAGCTGGTAGGTTCTGAGAAGGCCTGGTCACACTGGCTCCCCATGGGTGGTGCGAAACTTAGATTGTGGGGGAGAGGTGTTGGAAGCCAGCCTGGTGCCAGGCTGCTCACCACTGTAGCCAGCGTCTTCTCAGTCTCCATGTTCTCTTGTGGGTCCCCAGAAGGATGAAGAGGTCAGACGCGCCTGGTCAGCGTGCCACTCTGCCCCTACACCCCTGGCCCCAGCTCAGGGCCCAGCCCAGCAGGGCCACAGTCTGTCCTTGACTCAGCTGCACTGTAGCACCAGCTTCTGCCCCTGGGCTCAGGGACGGGTGTGCAGGAACCATTGAATACCTTTTCTGTTGTACTGTTTAGGAAGGCTACAGGCTCTAGATGGTCATAGTCGCAGACTGAACAGGAGGGAGAATAAGAAGATGATTGCTGCATCAAGCAGAATAGAAGTGTTGGCAGGACAGTGGGGAAGGGCGGTCTCGGTATGCTGTCTGGGGTCAGGCTGTGGGTGGCTGTGAGCTGCCGCTGCTGCCTAAAGCAGGAGGCTGTGAGCTGCTCTGCCCAGAGTGGGTGGCCGTAGCTGCAGCTGTTGCCCGCGCGAGTGGCCATGACCTGTTGCTTTCTTGTTGCAGGAGGTCTCCATTCACGGCAACAGGATCAAACTCGGAGCGGTTTTGCCTCTCCACTCTCGGTGCCCATTCTCTTTGAAGAAACCTTCTACAATGAGAAAGAAGAGAGCTTTAGCATCCTGTGCATTGCCCACCCCCTGGAAAAGAGAGAGAGTTCAGGTATTCTAGGCAAATGCACATCTCTCCTTGTTTCGAAAAGTGCAAAGGGAAGGGAATCTGGGACATTGGTGCTGGGAATTGTGCACTGGTTGAGGGATGGGTGCTGCAACACTGTATGACTTGGAACCCAATCATGAACAGCTTTGTAATTATCTCTCTGGTGATAGAATAATTAAAAAAAAAGCGTGTGCTGAACCTGGCCCATCAAATACCCAGAAGCCCCCCTCGAACCTAGTCCAGAAGCCACCCTGAGCCCAGGAATTGGGGGCAGGACTGAGGGGACAGTGCACCTTGAGAGGGGGTCAGCGCTGACCACCGCTGGGGTGTCCAGCCTGGAGGCTCTGGCTTTGTCTCTGGGCCTCGGCTCTAGGTCTTGCTCGTCCAGTCTGATCACCCCCTGGGAGCTGATTGCTTCTCTCTAATGAATCACGTTTCTTTCATTGCTGCATTCTGCGGCTCTTGGCGTCTGGATTAGGCTTTTCCACAAGTCTTAGAGCCCCTGGTCCCCAGCAGTCCAGGCCTTGACATTGGAAGGTTTCAGGAGCACTAAGCTCTCTGGAGCCTGGGCTGCTCTTGAACATTATCTTGAAATAAAAATACCCCCGCCCCGGTTCATCCCCAAAGCTGTTGTCCCGCCCTGTGGGCACAGGACCAAGGAAACTGGCAGTGTCCTGAGGAAACAGCGGAAGCTGCCGCAACAGGACCCTCTGTGTACCTTTTCAGAAGAGCCTGCAGCACCCTCAGATCCTTTCTCCTTGAAAACCATTGAAGACGTGAGAGAGTTTTTGGGGAGACACTCTGAGCGCTTCGACCGAGCATCGCCTCGTTCCAGCGCACATTCCGGGAGTGTGAGCGGAAGAGTCTGCGGCACCACATAGTCAGTAGCTTCGCTCTGGGCCGCACGGCCCCGCTCTGCCCACACGGCCCCGCTCTGCCCCACACGGCCCCGCTTCTGCCCCACACGGCCCCGCTCTCGCCCCACACGGCCCCGCTCTGCCCCACACGGCCCCCGCTCTGCCCCACATGGCCCCGCTCTGGCCCACACGGCCCCGCTCTGCCCCACACGGCCCGCTCTGCCCCACACGGCCCCGCTTTGCCCCACACAGACCCCTGTTGGGGGGTGCTTACCTGTTCCTTTCGGGCTGTACAGTTAGTGTAAGCCAGCCCAGGAGACTTGAGAATTGTGGGTAAATATAGATGTAAACCTAGTCTTCATCTGTGTTGATCTTGAGGGGCTTCCCCACTGTTGCTGTGGTGGGGCCCCAGGGGTGGTCCAGCAGCACAGGCTGATGGTTCAGTTCTCAGTTCAGTTTGGGGGCAATGCTTGGTGAGCAGGACCATACTCTGCGTGCTTGTGGGAGCCATGCGGTGCCAGGGGAGTGAGCCTGGGGCCTCACACGTACATACGCATGCCTTCTGCCCCATAGAGCGTGGTCTCGCTCTCTCATAGTCACTCTCTTGCTCTCTCGCTCTTTCATTCTCTCTCAATCTCATTCTCTTACTTGTGCTCTCACTCTTGCTCTCGTTCTTATTCTCTTTCTCTTGCTCTTTCTTGCTCTCTGTCTCACTCTCTCTCTCTCTCTCTCTCTCTCTCTCTCTCTGTCTCTCTCTCTCTGTCTTTTTACTGTCTCTCTCTTTCTGACCCCTAAGGTCAATTCTCCCCTCTCCCCACTACTGCTCTTCATATATCCACAAATTAAAAGAAAGAAGTTGGGAAAATAAAATCACATAGTTGAATCCCCAAGCTTTCTCAAGCACTTGGCAGGGCCACTGTGAGTGCCATGGTTTGTGCAGCCTTCGTGGCTCTGGGACTAGTACCAGGTGCCAAGCAGGTGTGTGTGCTCTGTCCGCAGGACTCGGTGAACGCCCCTCTACACCAAATGCCTGCAGCAGCTGCTCCGGGACTCCCACCTGGTGAGCAGCGGGACCTCCCGGGAGAGACCGGAGGTGGCCCCCCGCCCGCCATGCTCCTAACCGTGCTTCTCTCACCCTGCAGAAGGTGCTCGCCAAGCAGGAGGCGCACATGGCCCTGATGAAGCAGGCCGTGGAGGTAGGGGCAGAGGCCGGTGGGGAGGTGCCACGGGCGGGCTGGCCTTGGTGCCGGCTTCATGTCCTTAACCAGTGCCCCGTAACTTCCCAGATGTACGTCCATCATGATCTCTACGATCTCATCTTCAAATACGTGGGGACTGTGGAGGCCAGCGAGGTAGGTTCTGAGTCGGCAGCAGCCGGGAGGTGGAGGGGAGCCTCCTCCTGTGCTTTTCCTGAAACTTGAAATTCCATAAAAATCTGTCTCCAGGATGCTGCCTTTAACAAAATCACAAGAAGCCTTCAAGACCTGCAGCAGAGAGACATTGGTGTGAAGCCCGAGTTCAGGTGAGCATGTGGCTGCGGTGCTGATGGGCTGTTGGGGCGTCACCCGGTCTGCCTTGGGTCCCTCCCAGGAGCAGTGCCCCAGAGACAGGGAGCAAGTGGGCAGGTGCGGCAGGGAGTGGCACCGCCCTACACCTGTGCTGCCAGAGTGCCTGAGGGGTGGGGCCACCCCAGATGGACCTGATTGCTGCATGGTGCTTCACTGCCTGTCTCGGTACCTGCCATGGGTGTTTTTCATTAGTTAAACATCGTGGTGTAGAGAGTTGCTCATGATGCATTTGTTACAGGCATTCAGTATTCTAAACCTGACCCCATTAACCCTCTGACCTTCCCTCCACCATTGTCTTCCAATTTCCCAACCACCCTTCAAGCCTGCCCCCAGAGCAGGCACCAGACAATTTATTTTTTATTGCTTGTTACTGCCAGATGGTGAATGGAATGATAAAAAAAAATACTTTAGGGGCTGGAGAGATAGCACAGTGTGTGGGGCATTTGCCTTGCAAGCAGCCAGCCCAGGTTTGATCCCTGGTATCGCATATGGTTCCCCTGAGCACCGCCAGGAGTAATTCCTGAGTGCAGAGCCAGTAGGAACCCCTGAGCATCACTGGGTGTGATTCAAAAAAGCCAAAAAAAAAAAATTTGTGAAAATTGTTGTATCTCACCATGGAACCATTAAGTCCTTGTGTGAGAGTTTCCGTTGTTGCTAGCTAAGCCTTAAGCTCTCCTGAATCAGTTTGTTTCATTCATACACACACATGCCTTGTTTGTGTGAATTCCCCTGGGTTCCATCCCTGGCACCAAAAGGAAAGAAAAAATGAAAAGGGGCCAAGAGATAGTACATCGGGTAGGGGACTTGCCTTGCACAGTGCTGACTCGGGTTCAATCCCCGGCATCCCACAGGGTCTCCTGAGCCCCCCAGGAGTTATTCCTCAGTCTGGAGGCGGGAGTAACCCTGGAGCACCTCCAGATGTGGCCAGAGACCACCACCATCACCAAAGTGAAAAGGGATAGAAACCGTGGCTGTCTGAAATGTTTTTTGTCTATTCTTTTTGCCCTTGTTGTGCGGAGCACACAGCCCAGGCTCTCAGGCAGGCGAGGTCTGTTCTAGCCGCATGCCTGACCCCTGGAGCTGGCCCTGCGGAGGCTTTCCTGCCTGAGCTGTTCAGCGGTGGGGAGAGCTGAGTGCTTTTCTTCCTGACTCGGGCCCGTGAGAGTGGGGCGATTGCTTTTCCTTCCCGTGCCATGAGGCATGGCGTGAGGAAGGTGCACTGAGATGTGTTCGCAGCTGAAGCGCGTTCTCACACTGAGCTCTCTCTTCCTTAACGCACTGCGTTGCAGTTTCAACATACCTCGGGCGAAGAGGGAACTGGCCCAGCTGAACAAATGCACGTCCCCCACAACAGAAGCTGGTGTGTTTGCGAAAGGTGGTGCAGCTGATCACACAGTCTCCGAGCCAGAGAGGTGTGTGTGTGGGCAGGGAACTGGCCTCAGGGTGGGTGTGGCAGACCGGCCACGGAAGGCTTGGACCGGGCAGTGCTGTCTTAGAGTGTCTGGGGATGGACTGATAGCAGCCCAGTTTCCCGTGCCAGCGGGCACCCCGAGTCTCTGACGAATGGGTGCAATCCTGAGCCCTGGGGCTGGGTAGGCCCCCGGATGAGGGGGAAGAAGCTGTTGCTCAGAAGTGAGCCAGGACGCTGCTGGTACTGGCCTTCAAGTGTCTGTTCACCTGTACTCCCTAATTTTGTACATTTGTTATTGTAAAGAGTAAGATAATCCCGGCAGAGCACAGGCAGATCTGAGTGTGCAGATGGGGCTGGTCTCGGTGTCTGAGTAGGATCTGTAGGGCACAGGGGCAATCCTGGCAGCATCTGGAGAGGGAGGGGAGGGAGTGCCCGTGGGTTTGCAAGCGCTGGGAGGGTGTAGAGGGCAGAACAGCTGAAGCCTCTGGGTGAAACAGCCCCATGGTGCACCGAGGGGATCCTCGTGGTCAGCTTTTCTGTACCGTTTGGGTTTTTCAATGTGAGGAGAACTGGTCGAAATAGAAACTCATAAGGAGATGAATAAAGCCAGGCCGTATGCTCGGGTCAGACTGCTGAGTACAGATGGACACGGTATAGGAGGGGAGCAGCTCTGGTGGAGGCCCTGAGCCAACCTTACTCTGAGCACACCAGCCCCAGCTTCCTGGGGCCTGTGATGTGTCAGGGAGGCAGCGAGGACCCTTGGAGCTTCTCACCCGCTCTGAGGACACACAGTGTTCAGGGGATAATCCTGGAGCCCAGTGTCTCCACAGGACCCCGTGCCTTCCTCCCCCGATGTGTGACCTTCCTTCACTGTGCTTCTGTGGGTTGGGTGGCGCTGGGGAATGTCTGTGCTTGTTGGGTCAGTTGAGGCTCATGATGGCTTTAAATGTGCGTTTCTCCCTTGCAGTTAACCTGGAGACCATGTGTGCTGACGACCTGCTCTCAGTCCTGTTATATTTGCTTGTGAAAACAGAAATCCCTAATTGGTAATGTTTCCTGTTAAATCTTAACCTCTTTAAGATGGTAGTAGTGTACCGCTCTGGCATTTATGCAGACTTGAGAAATTGAACAGATTGGTGTTTCTGGGGTGCAGGGGACTGAGCCGGGACCCCACACGTGCAAGGGCTGCAGCCGCTCCTAGGTGTCAGGTGCTGTGCCTGCTCTCCCTCCACTCCGCGGGCAACTGTGCATACAGACAGCTGAGAGACCGAGACCCTGGGGCTTCATCTGTTTGTGGTTCACGTTCTGGAAGCCACAGTGAATCCATGGTTGAGTGGGAAACTATAACTGTTGTGGGAACTCTAGTTTCGATCTGTCTTTCCCACCCATCGTTTGCCCCAGGAACGCTCAGTTCCCTGTGCGATAACAGCTTCCTAAAACCTGATCTATTCCAGGAGAGTGACCAGGGGTGTTCCTTGCTTGTCAGGAGTCCACACGCTCGAGATAGTGGGTTAGCAGTCGGCTCCCTGAAGAGCCAACTTTTGCTTCTGCAGAGGTGTGCTTTGTATAGCAGTAAAACATTTCATCTTCTTTTTCTTCTTCTTTTGGTTAGGATGGCAAATTTGAGTTATATCAAAAACTTTAGATTTAGCAGCTCCGCTAAAGACGAGTTGGGATACTGCTTGACCTCAGTGGAAGCTGCCATAGAATATATCCGGCAAGGAAGCCTCTCCGTCAGGCCTGCGGTAAGCTCTCCTTCCTGCCTGCCTTTGGCATTGGGTGTCATGCACTTTGGGTGGGGTTCCAAGGTTGGTATATGGGTGTTTGGATGGGAGGGTATTCAGAAGCGCTCGCCCAAGGGAGGGGCCTCGGCTGCTCAGGGCTGTGGGCTTTGACTGAGCAGGTTGTGATGCAGACTCACATGGTCCATATGTCGTGAAACCTCATCCTCTTCAGAGGCATGTGCGCTGCAGGGAGAGCAGGAAATGGTGGATTTGAGTATCTGGACCCTGAGAGGCAAGGAAAGAGGTTGATGAGTGCAGTGTGGGGACCAGTGTTGCTCCCCGGGATCCCGAGGTGAGGGGTCTCTCACAGAGGCACCAACTGTGGGGTCCCACTTTCTCACCAGCTCTCCACGGTCGCTTCTCAGGAGCGTTCTCCCCAAATCCTATCTGAGCCGGCCATGGGACATTCTTTGAGTGTGTCCCAGAATAATGACGCTTGGCCTGGAAACAGCCATGGCAGGGCCGACTCTAGTCTTACCTGTGTGGACCAGCCAGTGGCTAGAACTTGGAGAGAATCTGGCTTGGTTCCAGCCCGGCAGGTTCTGGGCGTTCCTTCTCCCTGGACAGTCGGTCCCTGTTGTCTCTGCCCTTCCGACGCCCCCCTCTACCCCACGCTGCAGGAGGAAACCCGGGGTTCCCAGTAGTGATGCTTCTGCCGTCCCTCAGCTTGGGCAGTTGGCTCGGAACCTCTGAGGAATGCCAGGGCTTCGAGCTCTTTGTAGCACGGGAAGCCGGGGGCAAAAGGGCTCTCATTTGCCAAGTTCACCCTCTTTTGGGGTGCCAGTCCTGTACCCCTGCTGGGTGGCAAACCCAGGCCCTGTGTTCATCTGGTGAGAAGGTGGAGGTGTGGGGGGGCGTGCAATGTTCTGAGGTGCTTCTGACCACCTCTGGCTGTGAGAACTGCCCCTTTACTTCCCACCAGTTCCATCCGAGAGGAATTGTCATTGGGCAGCCGAGTGGCTGAGCAGTGTCCGACAGCCTTAGACGTCCAACAGTACCTGTAAAATGAAGATGTGACTTTATTCATTGGGGTGCACCCCAGTATTTACCTGGGCTTGATCCCTGGCACCCCATATGATCTCCGCTACCCAGCTAGGCGTGATCCCTGAACTCACAGCCAGGAATAAGCCTTCCCAGCTGTGACCCAAACAAAAAACCAACCGACCCACCCACCCCCAAAACACAAAAAGAGCAAGACCCTTCTCTCTCCTGTTGTTTGGTAGTGGGAAATGTAGATCCGTTTGTCAAAGAGCTTTCTCTGACATAAGAGGGACAGGCAGCGAGGCTGTGCAGCCTCTGCACAAAAGTCTGTGGAGTTTGGAGATTCCCACCTGGAACTTGCTCGCTCACACATCTGCAGCCTCCACACTCACACACACACACGCTCACCCCGTCCACCCCACGCCTAGGCCAGCAGCAGGGTTGTGTCCCTCCCACTTCCGGCCAGGGAAGGCTCTGGGCTAGGCTGCTGATGAGCCAAACCACGGAGGCCGCGGGCACTGTCCGACTCGGCGAGGGTTAGCCCCTGACGGTTGTAGGCACTTGTGCAGGCTGCTACCAGCCTCTGATCTGAAGGACCTGACAGATTGAGACAGACTCTGGTTCTTCCTGCAGGAGTCGGAGGGATTCGGGGACAGAGTGTCCCTGAAGCAGAGAATGAGCCTGCTCTCTCAGATGGCGTCCACCCCCCATTGACTGCCTATTCAAGGTAGGGCACCTTGGGTCTCGGCACACACCGTGCCGCACCGCCTTTTCCTCTCTGGCATCCAGGTGGCCGCCTTGAGCATCTCTGTGACTCGTTTGGCGGGTACCTCCCTCCCTGGGGGTCTCAGAGTCCCTGGAGGACTCACTCTGATGAGACCCTCCCCCGCCCCCTTGGCAGAGGCCCAGTGATGTGATGCTGCTCAGGCTCCTTGATGCGTGGACCACTGTCCACCAGGACCATACCTAGCCGTGCTCAGGGGCTCTGTGTGGTGCTCTGGAACTTGGGGCCTGAGTCTGTGGCACAGGGCTCCAGCCCTTGGGCCGCCTCTGTGAGCTCTGCACTGTGGTTCCCGTTGCACTCAGAGGAGCTCTGAGCTTCCGGCTGGGGTGTGCGTGTCCGTCATCTTCCCAGGCTAGGCTGTGTGACAGCCACCGTGCGGGTGCCTGAGCCTTCCCGTTTCAATGTGAGATTTTGTTCTTCAGGAGTGGCCTTAGGCCTGCTCTCATGCATGCAGCCAGCACCCTGCACAGGGGTAACCTCTGTTGGCTGGCCATGGGTGAGGGTGGACCTCTTAGGGAGCCTCCCCAGCACAACTCATTCCCAGGGGAACATGTCCAGGCAGGCAAGTGAGTTTTCTGATGGGGTCTTCCGCATGCGGAAGCTGTTTCCCTCCCCAGACTGTGGTTTTGTCTCGGGCAGATGGTCAGGAGGGAGTGAGGCTCTGTCGTGGGGTGGTCTCAGGCTCTGGGTCCCCAGATACTGTCTCCTTCCCGCGTTGCCTGGGCGTATGGTCCCCAGGCTCCGCCATCCCCACTCCCCATCCACTCAGTGGCCCCTGCACAGACCGCGCACTTGCTCACCCTGGCCCTGTGTGTGGTGCCCTGGCCCCGTTCAGCACATTGCAGAGGGAGATCAGAAGGAAGTGGAGCGACTGCTGAGCCAGGAAGACCAGGACAGAGATGCCGCCCAGAAAATGTGCCATCCACTCTGCTTCTGTGAAGGCTGTGAGAGACTCGTGTCGGGTGAGGGCCCTTCCTGGCCAGTGGCGGGTCTCAGTGGGGGAGGGACTCGGGACCCAATGCTTCAGTCCCTGGCCCAGGGGAGCCTGGTGTGGACGGCGCCCGAGACCCGTCTTCATCCCAGGAGCTGCCCGTTGCCTGGTCAGGGTCCAGTCATCTTTCCCCTTCTCTTCTAGGAGGCTGAATGACCCCTCCGTCGTCACTCCGTTTTCCAGGGACGACAGGGGTCAGACACTCCTGCATGTGGCCGCCCTCTATGGTATGTGATCTCGGTTGGCCCCTGGGTTATGTGGGCAAAGGATTGGACCCAGTGGAGGCCCAGCTGAGGCCTAGCTGGTGGTGGGGGTGGGACAGTGTCATACCCTCCTCCAGCCCCCAGAAGCATTTCCAGGGAAAGAATGTAAGCTCCCGCCCCTCTCTGGGCTGGCGGACCCCTAGCCTGAGGCCATGTGGTGAGAGTGGCCTTGGAACTGGGCTTCTCCTACCCTGCTTTTAGAAACCGACGTTTGTCCATTGGAGAGTACGTCAGAGCAGAGCACACTGTGTGTGTGGCCGCTGCCCTCCTGGGTGCGTCTTGGCCACGGAGAGGAACAGAGCAGAGCATGTCTGTCCACCCTCCTATGCATCTTGGCCTCATCAGAACCCGTTTCGGGTCCCTTTTCTTGTTTGTCAGCACTTTATAAACATGTCATAAGAACTGCTGGCCCACGGCTGTCAGGAGGCTCTTTGCCACGGCCTCCTGTTGAGGGTACTGGCGCTGACCCCCCGTGGTCTGCACTCTGACTTGGCATTAGCTCTGGGGCCTCCCACATATATGATGACCTGCCTGATCCGGCTGCAGCAGGGACCGGGCAGGCGGACCCCTGGGGCCTCCTCTGTCTCCATCTCACATTCTCTGCTCCCAGGGCAGGCGGCCCTCATTGACCTGCTGGTGTCCAGGGGTGCTGTGGTCAACGCCACTGACTACCATGGGGCCACGCCTCTCCATCTCGCCTGCCGGAAGGGCCATCAGAGTGTGACGGTGAGCTGTGGGCTTGGTGGGTCACTATCCGCAGTGGGCCCCCGCCACCATGCCCAATGCAGGTGCAGGAAGTAGCCCCCTGGGGACCACTGGGCATTGAGGGGGGTGATATCTCATCTCTGAGGGAGGCTCGGAGGGCCCCAGGGGAGGCAGGGAGGGTCCTTCTTTCTCTGTTAGACCTGTGGGCCTCCCGGGGTGCTCCATTGTAGGGGGCTCATGTCTCGCCTCTCTTTGAAGCTGCTGCTGTTGCACTACAAGGCTGGTCCCGAGATACCCGACAACAACGGCAACACCCCCCTGCACCTGGCCTGCACATATGGGCACGAAGATGTAAGTGGGGCTCAGTGAACCCCCAGCCCCCGCCCGGCCCTGGCTGCTTACTGGGGGAGTGCGTACTTCTCGATTGGCTGAGTGCTTTAGTTCATGTGGACAGTTACTGTAGCTGTGGACACTTGATAGTAAACCTTCTTCCTGCTTTTTTGGCCATCCCAGGCACTTCTCAGGGCTTATGCCTATCTATGCACTTAGAGATCACACCTGGCGGGACTCAGGGGTGCTGGGGATTAAACCGGGTTGGCCATATGCAAGGCAAGAGCCCTACCCACTGTACTGTCTCTCTGGCCCCTACATTTCTTATTCAAATTCAAAAGGAGAAGCTTGTTGCAGTTGCTTTATTGAGATGACAGAGATAGAGAACTGCACATTGCCCGTTCCTTTACCATGAAGTGAAATTTCCCTGCTTTTCTGCTACCATCTGGTTCATACTTTTGTGCATACTCGGGCTTTACATTTTGTGTTTTAATAGTAAATCAAGAAATTTCATAAAACTGATATCTGTTAGACACACTCACACACACACACACACACACACACACACACACTCACACACTTTTCCCTAGCCTCATTCTTTTTCTTCCTAGAATATATGGATGGATGGATTTGGATCTTTTTTAAGGGTGGGTGGGCTAGGTGGTTGGTGATGAATGGCAACGCCATCCCTTGGGATCCTCTCAGACAGTAAGTGTATACCTCTAGCCTGTTTTTAATGTCTCTGCACTTGGGGATCACTCCCTGGGTGGGGTTCAGGTGTTCATATGGACTGCTGGCTTCCGGCCTGGGTCGGCGACTTGCCAGGCAAGGACCTCACCTGCTAGCCGTCTCTGCAGCACCCTGTTCAACCTTCTCACACTCATTAGCACTTGGGCTTCTTTTGAACAAGTGGCGCACCCTGGTCTGCAATGGGATCGGAAGGCCCAGGGGTAACTCCTGGGGGCCTGCCAATGGCTTGTGAGCAGAGCCTCCATCAAACTGAGGCTCTGCCTGCGTGCTCCTGCTGCCCGGGCCTTGGCATGCGAGTTCATGGGTGTCTTTCCCACTTGGTTGGCAGTGTGTGAAGGCTTTGGTCTACTATGACGTGCAGTCATGCAGACTGGATATCGGCAACGAGAAGGGAGACACCCCACTGCACATCGCCGCACGCTGGGGCTACCACGGCGTCATAGAGACGCTGCTGCAGAACGGCGCGTCCACCGAGATCCAGAACAGACTCAAAGAAACACCACTCACCTGTGCATTGAACTCTAAGGTACCTGGTTTCATATGGCACAGCGGAATGATCTTTTTTGTTTGTTTGTTTTTGTTTCTTTGGACCATACCTGGCGATGCTCAGGAATTACTCCTGGCTTTGCACACAGGGAATTACTCCTGGCATGCGAGGCTGGGGATCGAGCTCAGGTCAGCTGTGTGTGAAGCAAGCATCCTTCTCACTGTACTCTCTCCAGCCCTCCGTCTGTCTGCTACAGGCCAGTCACTCACTGGAGATTTGTTGTCATTTTGATGTGCGCTTTCCTGAGAATAAGTGACCGTGGGCATTTTCCATGTGCCTGGGAGCCGTCCATATGTCTTCTTTAGAAAAGTGGCTGTTAATCTCCTCTCCCTCAGTTTTTGATGGGCATTTAGCTGTTTTTGTGGTTGAGCTTTGTGAATGCTTTATTTAAAAATGTATTTTGTTTTGTTTTATTTGGGGCCACACCCAGCAATGCTCAGGGATACTTTTGACTGCAGTCAGAAATTAATCCTGGTGGTGCTCTGGGAACCTTCGGGATGCTGGGGATCGAACCAGTCAACCTTGTGCAGGCAAATGCCCTGATCACTGTACTATCTCCAGCACCTTTTAAAATCTTTCATTTTCTTATTTTTCCTTTTGTGTGTGTGTACTTTATATCACTTGTCTTCCCGTTGATCATCGATTTGCTTGAGTGGGCACAAATACTTTATATATATCTTGTATATTAGCCCTTTACTTGTGTAATCTACAAATGTTGTCTTTCATTCAGTAGGGTGTCTTTTCACTTTAGTCATGCTTTTGCCATGCAAAAACTTTGGTTTGCTGTGGTTCCATTTGTTTATTTTGTCTTTTGTTATCTGTGCCTCTGGAATCAAATCAACAGAGACACTTCTCAGGTCCAGATCTTGGAGAGTTTTATCTATGTTTTTCTCAACAAAATTTCTTTTTTAGTTTGGATTTTTGGGCGTAATGAAGGGCTTACTTCTGGCTCTGTGCTCCCTGCAGTGCTTGTGGACTGTATATGATGCCAGAGATCAAACCTGGGTTGGCTGTGTGCAAGGCAAGTGCCTTCCCACTCTGCTATCTATCCAGCCCTTCTTCATGTATTTTGTGGATTCTGGTCTAATCTTAAGTTTGAGTTAACTTCTGTGACTGGCCTGAGATATGATTCCAGTTTTGTTATTTCTGCATATGGTTGCTTTACGGCTATTTCGCAGCTTTTCCACTATCATTTGTTCCCTTGCTCCATTTCATGTACCAGCTTCTTTGTCGTAGATGATTCATTTATAAATCTGAGGTTTATCTCTGGGTTCTCAGTTTGTATCTTTGGTCTCAGGGTCTGTCTTTACTCTAGCACCACACTGTTTAGATTATTATAGCTTTGTAGTACAATTTAAATTCAGGAAATGCAATACTTTGCATATATATTTTTAGGTAATTGCTTTCGCTTCCTGGGGAGTTTTGTGTATGGTTCTTTAAATATATTGTTGGATTCGGCTCACTAAGATTTTGTTGAGGATCCTTGCCTCGATGTTTGTCAGAGATAAAGGTCTATAATTTTCATTTTCAGTGATACCGCTCTGCTTTGGGTGGTGGTTGCTTTGTTAAGAAGCTGCTCATTCTCTTAGGATGGAATTTTTTGGAGACACTTTTTGGATGAACATGTGCAGCTCCCTTGGGGAGCAGCACATGGGTTTGGGTGCCCTGTCCCATGGCAGCTGGCTGACGGGTGCTCTCTGGGAACTGTGTCTGCTGCTGGCTTGCTGAAACCAAGCCCGTCTGTGTTGTCCCAGCTTGTCAGACCCAGGAGTCCAGAGTATCTTCGATGTGTGGCCCATATCGGGCAGTCCCGCCTCGTTCTGGCTGGTGTGAGCCTGAACCAGGCTAGTGCGGGGTCAGTGTGGCTGTCCTTCTGAGCCGCTTCCTGGCCTAGAATCCCGCCCCAGCACCACCTCTGCTGACTCTCGTGCTCAGGTTCTGCCTCTGTGCCCTTGTCTCCAGGCCAGCCTCACAGTGCAGCTGTCTTTGGGAGGGTGCTCTCAGCTTCCTCTCTTAAAAAATAGATCACATGCTGAGCCATAAATCATACCTCCATAAAATCAAGAAGATAGAAATTGTGCCAACTATTTTTTCAGACCATGAGGCACTGAAAATAGAAGTTAATTGTACACAAAAGCGGAGACCAATACCACGTACCTGGAAACTAAACAGCTCACTGCTGAACAACCAGCAAGTCATAAAAAGAAATCAAAGAGGAAATCCAAAAGATTCCTGGAAACAAATGAGACTGAAGACACGAATTACCAGAACTTGTGGGATACAGCGAAAGCAGTGTTAAGAGGCAAGTTCATAGCTCTTCAAGCATTCATCAGAAAAGAAGAAAAGGCCAACATAAACAGTCTGACTTCACAACTTAAGATCTTAGAGAGTGATCAACAAAAGGAGCCCAACCCAAGCAGAAAGAAAGAAATAATAAAACTTAGAGCAGTAATCAATGAGATGGAATGTCAAAAAACAATCCAGAAGATCAATGAAACCAAAAGCTGGTTCTTTGAAAAAAATAAACAAGATTGACAAACCACTTGCAAGACTTGTAAGAAAAGGAAAAGAGAGAACCCAAATAAATATAATTAGAAATGAAAACGGGGACATCACAACAGAAACCACAGAAATTCAAAAGATCATCAGAGATTACTATGAGAGCCTGTATGCCACAAAACAAGAAAACCTAGAAGAAATGGACAAATTCCTGAATTCCTATAGCTTCCCAAGTCTGCAACAAGAAGATTTGGAATACCTCAACAAACCTATTTCCATCGAGGAAATAGAATCGGTAATCAAAAGTCTCCCCAAACACAAAAGCCCAGGTCCAGATGGATTCACCAGTGAATTCTACAAAACCTTTAAAGAGGACCTACTCCCAATTCTTTTTTAAGATCTTCCGGCAAATTGAAGAAACAGAAACACTCCCAAATGGCTTTTATGAGGCACATAGCACCCTGATACCCAAAGCAGACAAAGATGCCACCAAAAAGGAAAACTACAGACCAATCTCCCTGATGAATACGGATGCTAAGATCTTCAACAAAATACTAGCAAATAGAATCCAAAGAGTCATCAAAAAGATTATACACCATGACCAAGTGGGATTCATCCCGGGAATGCAAGGATGGTTCAACATTTGCAAGTCAATCAACATAATACATCATATCAACAAAAGAAAAATAAAAACCATATGATCATATCAATTGATGCAGAGAAGGCATTTGACAAGATTCAACACCCGTTCATGATGAAAGCTCTCCGTAAAATGGGGATTGAAGGAACCTTCCTCAAGATAATCCAGGCCATCTACTACAAGCCCACAGCGAGCATCATTCTCAATGGGGGAAAGACTGAAAGCCTTCCCCTTAAGATCAGGGACAAGACAAGGCTGCCCACTCTCACCACTTCTATTCAATATAGTACTGGAAGTACTTGCCATAGCAATCAGGGAAGAAAAAAGACATTAAGGGCATCCAGATGGAAGGGAAGAAGCCAAGTTATCACTATTTGCAGATGACATGATATTATACCTGGAAAACCCGAAACTCTCTACCAAGAGGCTCCTAGAAATAATACATTCCTATAGCAGAGTATCAGGGTACAAAATCAATACCCAAAAGTCAATGGCCTTCCTATATGCAAACAGCGAAAGAGAAGAAAGGGACATTAAATAAACTATCCCATTCACAATTGCGCCGCAGAAAAACAAATACCTAGGAATCAGTTTGACAAAGAATGTAAAGGATCTCTACAAAGAAAACTACAAAACGTTACTTCAGGAAATAAAAGAAGACCTGAGGAAATGGAGACATATTCCCTGCTCATGGATCGGAAGGATTAACATTATCAAAATGGTAATACTCCCTAGAGCTTTATACAGATTCAATGCGGTCCCTATAAAGATACCCATGATGTTCTTCAAAGAAATTGAACAAACACTCCTGAAATTTGTATGGAATAATAAAACCCCACGAATAGCTAAAGCAATCCTTGGGAAAAAGAAGATGGGAGGTATCACTTTCCCCAACCTCAAGCTCTACTACAGAGCAGTTGTAATTAAGACAGTGTGGTATTGGTATAGAGACAGACCTGTAGACCTATGGAATAGAACTGAGTATCCTGAAACACATTCTCAAATATACAACCACTTAATCTTCGATAAAGGAGCAAAAAATATTAAGTGGAGCAAAGAAAGCCTCTTCAACAAATGGTGCTGGGAAAACTGGGCAGCTACATGTAAAAAATGAACTTAGACCTCCTTCTAACGCCATGCACAAAAGTCAGATCAAAATGGATTCTAGATCTCAACATCAGACATGAATCTATAAGGTACATCGAAGAAAAACATAGGAGAAACGGCTCTACGACATCGAAACGAAAAGTATCTTTAAAGACGACACAGCACTGACCAAGCAAATGGAAGCAAAGATAAACAAATGGGATTATATAAAACTAAAAGCATCTGCACCTCAAAAGAAACGGTGACCAAGATACAAAGACAATCCACAGAGTGGGAAAGGATATTCACCCAATACCCATCTGACAAGGGGTTAATATCCAGGATATATCAGGCACTGGTAGCACTCCACAAGAAAAACAGCCAACCCCATCAAAAAATGGGGAGAAGAAATGAACAGAAGCTTCCAAAAAAAGAAGAAATTCGAATGGCCAAAAGGCATATGAAAAAGTGTTCTTCATCTTTAATCATCAGGGAGATGCAAATCAAAAACAACAATGAGGTACCATCTCACACCACAGAGACTGGCACACATCCAAAACAGCAAGAACAACCGGTGCTGGCGTGGATGTGGGGAAAAAGGGACTCTGATCCACTGTTGGTGGGAGTGCCGACTGGTCCAGCCCTTTTTGGAAAACAATATGGGCATTCCTCCGAAAACTAGATATTGAGCTCCCATTTGATCCAGCAATAGCACTCCTGGGAATATACCCGAGAGACCGAAAAACGCATAGCAGAAACACTATCTGTACTTCTTTATTCATCTCTGCACTATTCACTATAGCTAGAATCTGGAAACAACCTAAATGCCCGAGAACAGAGGACTGGCTAAAGAAACTGTGGTTCATCTACACTATGGAATACTATGCGGCTGTCAGAAAAGATGAGATTATGAAATTTACCTGCAAATGGATGGACATGGAGACTATCATGCTGAGTGAAATTAGTCAGAAGGAAAAGGACAGATATAGAATGACTGTATTCATTAATACGACATAAATAGATACCAGTGTTTTACTAAATGTGGGAAATGGTAATGGCAGATTAAAACTCACCATTGAATATACACAAAGAGACTTAAGTGATAAACTCCTAGAATTCCTGCAGGGCTAGCCACAATGTGTAAAATAAGAGGGAGAGAGATGCAGAGACAGACAGAGAGAGACAGAAAGAGAAAGAGAGGAAACTGGGGTACCTGCTATTAAGGCAGGGGGTGGGGGGGGGGTGGGGTACATTGGTGGTGGAAATGGGGCACTGGTGGAGGGATGGGTGCTGGTATACTGTATTACCAAGAACCAATTATGAACACCTTTGTAATTGTATGTTTCACTGTGGTATAATAAAAAATTAAAAAAA
>JAJIBD010005096.1:0-30824 GCA_021461705.1 Cryptotis parvus | reverse complement strand
AATAAATGGGAAAGGACAGCACAAATAGGAAGGCAATAGATTTAGATGCTGGTTAGAACATAGGCGGGGTGATAGGAATTTGGAGATGTCCTCTTTTGTTTGGCCTCAATCTGTTCTGAGGAGGAAATGACGTTACAAACCGAGAGTTAATACAAGATTGGAAGTGGTAGAGGTTAAAACACAGGGCAGCAGGCCCAGGTATAGTGTCCATAAAAGTGGCAACAAAATAGCTAGGAAAAAGTAGAATAATTGCCCTGTAGCTTTAAAGTTTTACTTACTATTTGTTTGTGGTGACACTCTTTAAGATGGTACTGGTTGGCACAATGGAGTGTTTTCTCTAAGCAAATCCAATTCTAGAAGCATGATTAAACGTATAAGCAGGATTAAATTGGAAATAAGAAATCCAAACAACACTAATGTTATAAGTACTAAAAACCTAAAGACCAGAGGCTCTTCCACTGATCTTCAAGTCATGCTTGAAACTTCTTTGAAGAGCTTTTATGACAATGCAAAACATTTCTAACCACTGTTGACTGTACATTTTTTTAATATTACTCCTATTCAAGTTTACAGAATAAACAAGAGAACTATGGTTTTCAGGTCTTATTTCTAGTCTGTCACCAGAAGTTACTGTAGTCTGCTTCATTGCCAATTCAACTTCAATGTATGTGTAAATGCATCCACCTAAAAACAACAGCTATATTTTCTAACTCTCCTTCCTTTCCTTTTAAATTATTTATTCTTTTATTTTTCCTTAGTGCTCATCTCTTAAAATTTTAACATAATGCTTTAAACCTGAAATCATGAAAATCACCAACAGAAAATCTTGAACAATGCCAAAATTTATCTTAGATAATTTATCTTTTTGATATATTAAGTAGCTTGCATATCATTTACTTTTCTGGTTTCATCTCAGTGTTAGCTTTGGTGTTTTTCTGGAAGTAAACGCCCACCTTTTAATTGAGTCAGTGCCAAGAGTAAAGCATGATTTCACTAAGCCTTCTTGCACCTGGAGATATCCCTTGGGGAGATATGCAAAAATAAACAGAAGCCCCAAGCAAAGAGGCCTCATTATATTTTTATTAACACAGTAACTCTTTTACCCAAGCAATATCCCAAATTGGATAATTACCTCCCACATTGCTTTCCCTTTGGTTTGGGAGCAAAACACCAGGCTCTTTCTCAATTAGTGTTCTGAGCTTTGAGTCAGCTCCTTATACGCTATCAGCCAGCTGCTATACAAGTCTCCAGATGTTGCATGAAATTATTCTTAAATATCGCTCTTTAAACACATTCACAATCCTCAAGAACAAAGTAAATAATACTAGCATCTGATTCTATTGACAAAAATCAATATTCAATGCTTAACATTTTTTTAAAAAGTACAATTAAGTATGTCAGATAAGCAAAAATTTATTGTATTAGATTTCAAACTATTACTTGGCTGGGGAAAATAATTGGTAATTAAGTTTTGAAAGCAGCACCTTTATCTGGTAATATCTTATTTGGAATAAAAGTAATTTAGTAATATGATGGTAAGCGTGAAATGAGGTAAGATGGGGTGCGGAAATCTACTTGTGTCTTACATTTAAGTGTTTTTTATTTAAATGGAAACTGAAGAAAAAAAAAGCAGAACTATTCTGAAGTAAAAGAGAACTAGAATTTTCATTTCCCACAACATCATAAATGAGATCATTCTGTGCACACTTTGAAATTTTTGCACTCAGAATTTGTGACTCTGCAAATCCATTCTATATTGGCTTCTGAATCTCTCTCTCTCTCTCTCTCTCTCTCTCTCTGTCTGTCTGTCTCCCCTCTCTCTCTCTCTCTCTCTCTCTCACACACACACACACAGCTTTTATAACCCAGCAAAAGTCATAT
The DNA here is from genome assembly GCA_021461705.1 of Cryptotis parvus. Classification (NCBI taxonomy): domain Eukaryota; kingdom Metazoa; phylum Chordata; class Mammalia; order Eulipotyphla; family Soricidae; genus Cryptotis; species Cryptotis parvus. The sequence continues at coordinate 28,943 of JAJIBD010005096.1, read as the reverse complement.
AAACTATGACTAGGGGCTGGAACGATAGCCCAGCGGGTAGGGCGTTTACCTTGCATGCAGTCAGTCCATGCCGGCCCAGGTTCAATCCCTGGCATCCCATATGGTCCCCCTAGCACCGCCAGGAGTAATTCCTGAGTGCAGAGCCAGGAGCATTTCCAGATGTGACCCAAAAAAAAAAAGCAAAAAAATAAATAAATAAATAAATAAATAAAATAAATTATGACTAAATCTGTAAAATTGATGAACAAACTACTAAAGTAGCCTTAAGCAGAAATGATAGAAAGTCACTTGTCACTTGCCTTCCCGTTGATCATCGATTTGCTCAAGTGGGCACCAGTAACATCTCCATAAGTCCTGTCACATGCTAGTGTAGCCCAATTGCATCTGCTTGCTCCAGGAACATAAAGAGCCTCAAACCATTCCATCAGGTCATGGGAATGAGGTCTATAATTGTTACTGATATCTGGCATATCAAATACATGGGTAGCTTGCCAGGCTCTGCCGTGCGGGTGGAATACTGGGTAGTTGCCTCTAATCTCGAGCATTTATTGTTGAACTGCGTGGCCACAAATCAGCTGCACAAGCCAGTCTGTGATCAGCAATTCCACTGGTGGAGCTCTGGTGAGATAGAAAGTATTTCTCCTTTTATATCACTTAGAAAACAAATTCAATTCATTAGGAAAGGTAAGAGAACATTATGGTTGAACTGCATCAAAAGACCTTAGAATTTCCTTGACCCCATTTTTCCATATCTGCTAAAAGATTAATATCTGAATTCAGTTCTTTAAAATCTGGAGTTCTTATGAATCCAAGATTTCTTGTGGAGCCTGAAAAGCACAATGAGTAACTAACCTGTTGTGGTTATTCTTTTATTTTAATTTTTTTTATTATACCACTGAGCTGCTACTGGCTCTCACTGTGCCCAGCTGCTCATGAGGTGCCCGGGAGGGATGGCAGGTTCTAGCCCTGGCCTGCCACCACAGCAGAGCCTCTCAACAAGCCAGACGACCCCCCATTCCATGAGGACCTCCGTTTTCCACATCCAGACTTCCCCCTCGTCATAACTCCACCCAGCAGACCAGCCTATCACAGCCCTGCTCATTGAGATCCACCCTGCTGCAGTCTTTTTTTAATCTGGCCCAGGAATGCTGATCCAGAGACAGACATGGGGCAGAGCTTCTACTGGCTCTCACTGTGCCCAGCTGCTCATGAGGTGCCCGGGAGGGATGGCAGGTTTAGCCCTGGCCTGCCACCCCAGCAGAGCCTCTCAACAAGCCAGACGACCCCCCACTCCATGAGGGCCTCCATTTTCCACATCCGGACTTCCCCCTCATCAGAACTCCACCCAGCAGACCAGCCTATCACAGCCCGGCTCATCGAGATCCACCCTGCTGCAGTCTTTTTTTAATCTGGCCCAGGTATGCTGATCCAGAGACAGACATGGGGCAGAGCTGCTACTGGCTCTCACTGTGCCCAGCTGCTCATGAGGTGCCTGGGAGGGATGGCAGGTTCTAGCCCTGTCCCACCACCCCAGCAGAGCCTCTCAACAAGCCAGATGACCCCCCACTCCATGAGGACCTCCATTTTCCACATCCGGACTTCCCCCTCATCAGAACTCCACCCAGCAGACCAGCCTATCACAGCCCAGCTCAAGCGGCCACTTGTGGCCGCGCAGTTCAATAAATGCTGGATTTTGAGATGACTACCTGCACGGCGCAGAGCCTGGCAAGCTAACCGTGTCATATTTGATATGCCAGATACCAGTAACAATTATAGACCTCATTCCCATGACCTGATGGAATGGTTTGAGGCTCTTTATATTCCTGGAGCAAGCAGGTGCCCTTGGGCTCTATTTGCATGAGGCAGGTCATATGGAAATGTTACTGGTGCACACTCGAGCAAATCGACAATGAACAGGAAGACAGTGTTGCAGTGTGTTACCACTGTGAGATATGCAATTACAAAAATGTTCATATTTAGGTTTCAGTCATACAGTGTTCTCATTTCCCACCACCAATGTGCCCTGATTCCCCCCTCCCAGCCTGGTCTATGGAACCCCCTGCATTCCATGGACCACGAGAGCATCTTCTGACCCGAGTCCACTATCCTGATGGAGCCTCGGAGGAGTGCAGAGAAACCCCCCACACCTTGCTGGCAGCGATCTTCACAGTCCACACTCTGCAGCAGGTAAGATCTCCACCCAGCAGATTAATCCAGTCTCCAGCCCGCAGATTAATCCAGTCTCCAGCCTGGCCTGTCAGAAACCCAGTCTACAAGGACCCACCACTCCAGAGACCTGCCCTTCAGAGGAGAGTATTTCAAGCCCAGGAATGCTTGAGCCTAAGACACAAGTACACCCGGCAGAGCAGAAACCAGCTTTCCCGTTGCGCACGGCCGCTATGTGGCCGCGCGATTTACCTCCAAATTACCATAAATATTCTACCCACCCCTCTGAGAGAGCCCCACAAAGTAATGAGAATATAGCGCCTCACATGGCAGAGCCTGGCAAGCTGTCCGATGCGTGTTCAATATGCCAAATCCAGTAACAGAAATATTTATTTTCCTGACCCTGAAAGAGCCCTTAATATGGCAGCAGTAAGAAAGGCAAACAAGCAGTGCCTGATAAAATTTCATGGCCATCCTAGGCTGCTAAAACGAAGAAGGACTAAAATGACTGTCTGTACTTTCAATGCACGTATGCTGGCATCGGAAGCATATATTGAGGATCTGATGCTGCAAGTGCAAAAGATCAAGTACAACATCATTGGTCTGACTGAGACGAGGAGGCGTCAGTTTCATCATGCTGTATTTGACACCAGAGAAGAATTGTTCCTTGGAACATGCGACGAAAGAGGCATCAGTGGCGTTGGTGTCCTTGTCAACACAAACATGGCCGTAAACATTGATTCATTTGAATGCCTAACAAACCGAATAGGACGATTACACTTGAAGAGATGTGGCTCACTGCCAGCAATTTCTATCTTCATTGTCTACGCACCAACATCCACATACAAAGAAGATGAAATTGAGAAATTCTACATGGAATTGGAGGAGTTCTATAAAAAAGATCACACCTTCTACAAGATCATAGTCGGTGATTTTAATGCCAAGATAGGACCAAGAAGATCAGCTGAAGAACTCCAAATCGGGACCCATGGCCTAGAATGGAACGAACAGGGTGAGAGACTATCTGAGTTCATCATGTCCACCAAGACCATTCATGGGACCTCACAGTTCCAGAAAGCTGAAGTGAAACGTTGGACATGGGAATCTCCTGGAGGACAGTTCCACAATGAAATTGACCACATCATCTTCAATCGATGGTTTTGTCTGACGGGATGTTGCTGTCATCCCCAAATTCCAAACAGGATCGGACCACCGTCTCCTTCGGTGCAAAATTCTACTTCCCGCAACGGGGAGAAAAGGCTGCAAAGTTTAAGAAGAGAACTCCCCGAACGACCACCAACTGGGAACTCTTTGGCACCATTGCAGCAACATGGGAAGAAACCATCATTGACGACATTGATGAAGAATACAACCGACTGGTTCAGCACCTCCATGATTGTGCGAAGAATGCCGAGAGAGAGAAAGACACAAAAGGACGCTTGTCTTCAGAAACTCTTGAGCTCATTCACCAACGTGGCAAGGCGCGAGCCTCAGGAGACAAAATGCTAACGTCCAAGCTTGCTAAACTGTGCAGAGACGTGATAAAAGAAGACCTCAAAGAAAGAAGAGCAGAAATACTGGAAGATGCAGCAGAAGCCGGGAAAAGCATTCGCACTGCCCGCCTTTCCTTTGCCAACTATAAGACCAAGATGACTGCCCTCCGACGCCCTGATGGATCTATCACATCTTCCAGAAAGGCAATGGAGAAGATTATCCAGGACTTCTACTCAAATCTCTTTGATAGCCATATCCACCTTCCCACATACCAAATTCCACAGGATGGATATGTCATTCCCAACGTTCTCCCTTCTGAAATCCGACATGCCATCTCGTTGGTAAAGAAGGGAACAGCACCAGGCCCAGACAAAGTCAGACCCGAACACCTGAAGAATCTGCCATCGGTACTCATCAATACACTAGCTCGGCTCTTCACACGCTACCTGTCCGAATGCAAGGTGCCCTCCCAATGGAAAACTAGCAGGACAGTTCTACTGTTCAAGAAGGGAGACATTCACGACATGGGCAACTATCGCCCCATCTGCCTGTTGTCTGTCATCTACAAGCTGTTTACACGAGTCATCCTGAACAGGATTAGCAGAACACTAGATGAAGGACAACTATGTGAGCAAGCAGGCTTCCGGAAAGGATTCAGCACAATCGACCATATCCATACAGTAACCAAGCTCATCGAGGTTTGTAGGGAGTACAAGATGCCGCTCTGTCTCATGTTCATTGATTTACAGAAAGCCTTTGATTCTGTGGAGACTGAAGCAGTCATCGAAGCCCTAGCCAAACAGGGTGTTCAAACCCAATACATCAAGATCCTTCGTGAGCTGTATTACAGATTCACCACCAGGATCTCACCATTCTACAAAGAAGTGATCATTAATGTGAAAAGAGGGGTTCGACAGGGTGATACCATTTCACCAAAACTCTTCAGTGCCACCCTCAAGAACATCATGCGACAATTAGAATGGGAAGGAATGGGAGTGAAGATAGATGGTCGGCAACTACACCACCTCCGCTTCGCTGATGACATCATCTAATAACACCAAACATTAGTCAAGGGGCACAAATGCTGGCTGACTTCGACCGAGAATGTGGAAAGATAGGACTACAGCTGAATCTAAAAGAAAACAATGTTCATGAAGAATGAACTAGTTCCTGAGGCCCCATTCACTCTCAATGGAACAAACATCTCTGAATGTAGTAGTTATGTGTACCTAGGTCGAGAAGTCAACATGATGAACGACCTAAAACCTGAGCTGCGCAGGAGGAAGAGAGCAGGCATGGAATGTATTCAAAGGTATCAAAGAAATAGCTAAAATGACAAAGAACCTCCGGCTCCGGGCACATCTCTTTGACGCCACCGTTCTCCCTGCATTAACATACGCCTCAGAGACCTGGGCCCTACGAAAGCAGGATGAGAATGCTATTCGGGTCTCCCAGAGAGGAATCGAAAGAGCTATGCTTGGAATATCATGCCTCACTCAAGTGAGAGAAGGAATCCGGAGTTCTGACCTCCATCGCTATTCCAGAATCAGGGATGCTGTCTCGTTTGCCAAGGCATCGAAAATCAGATGGGCTGGACATGTAATGCGATTTGGAGACAACTGCTGGACTAGAGCCATTACCGACTGTATCCCATGGGATGTCAAAAGATCACATGGCCGCCCACCTACAAGATGGTCTGACTTCCTTGTAAAGACACTGAAGGAACGGTTTGAGGCTCTTCGTATTCCTGAATCAACCAGATGCCATTGGGCTACTTGGCACATGATAGGGTCCAATGGAAATGTTACTGGCGCCTGCTTGAGCAAATCGATGAATAACGGGATTCAAGTGATCAAGTGAAGTGATCATATATATCCTTTTGCCTACTTTCAATGCTCAGTTCTAGGTTGGTATTATCATTTATGATCATTATTAGTATACTGTTCTTTCTCTGTCTTACCTAACCTCTGACTCCCACGCATTTGCATTAAGTTCCACCCACTGACAAGACCTCCTGATCCATGTTTTGTCTGACCTTGGATATTGGTATCATGCTATTTTTTATATGCCACAAATAAATGCAGTCATTCCATATCTGTCCTTTTCACTCTGACTAATTTCATTCAGCATGATCCTCTCCATGTCATCCATTTATAGTCAAATTTCATAACTTCATTTTTCCTAACAGCAGCATAGTATTCCATTGTATAGATGTACTATAGTTTCTTTATCCAATCGTCTGTTCTCAGGGACTCTGGTTGTTTCCAGATTCTGGCTATTGTGAATAGTGCTGCTATGAACATAGAAGTGTAGATGATGTTTCTGCTTTGTGTTTTTGGCCTCCCACGGTATATTAACAGGAGTGGTATTTTTGGTTCAAATGGTAGCTCAATTTCTAGTTTTTGGAGGAATGTCCATATTTTTTTCCAAAAGGTTATTTTTTATTGACTTACACTTACAGGAATTGTGTTGTTAGCAAACAAGTGTGTTGCACAGCTTGTTTTATTCACCCTTCAAAAGAGTCAACTTCCAGAGAAATTAGCAGATGGGGAGGTGGGTTCTGGTACAAAAGCAATAAATACCACTGCTGTGCAAATGAAAAGAGCAAAGAGATTGCATAACTAAAAGGAAAAATAAAGAACTGCTTATTTCAGTTGAAAATAAGGGCTATCAATTGCATTAAAAACACAGTACTTTGGAGTTGATGTATACCCACTGTAAGAGGCAGCCACTCCTTTCTGACCAACACAGGCCTTTTTAGCACCATGCTCTTTGGATCTGTTAGAGCAACTTGAATCTCTTAGATCCCTGCTAATGCCAGCCTGCCTTCCACTTCTCTAAGCATAGCTAGAAATATACATGACCTGTGGTTCATTCACTTACTCTCAAAGTCATCTGAAGTTTGAAAGAGAGCAAATATTGCCATAACACATGACACACAGAATGCTTTTGTTTCCTGATATAAATATAGGATATTCAGAATAGCTAAGGTCTGAAAGTAATTAGAAAATGAAAATTTCCCCATTACATGCCTTACAGTGAGGAAAGGGGTGGTACAGGGAGGGAGAGGGGAAAAAAATGTAGAAACAAGAAAAAAATTAATTAAATGAAGGAATGCTAGGTAACTTAGGAAATTATTTCTTCAAATTCTTAGGTTTCCTTCTAGCATTTCCTGTCAGCTGTCTGGCTATCTATCAGGGAAAAGAAAAGCCTCCCTAATAATGTTCCTGTGGGGATTTGAATTTGTAGGTATGAAAAATAACAGTGGTCCACAGGCCAGAGAGGAAATGGTAAAATTCCTAAATGACTAGAGTTGGAAGAGCAAGAGTGTAAAAGTTATGTTTTTCCACTTTCTTGTGTGTCAATGCAAGCAGACACATCCATCTCCCCAACACTGTGCGTTCAGTAAAGTAAAGCAATTAAGAATCCATGAACATCTTTATAATTGTATATCTCGTGATGGTATAATAAAAAAATGATTTTTAAAAAAAAGAATCTAGGGACTCCAATCCCAGGCTATATTTAAATCCAAAGATCTCTTTGTGAGATCTTTGTGACCCTGGCAAGTTATCCAATCACCCTGAGTCTCAGATTACTCATACAGAGAATAATTCCAATATCAGACCATCTCTTATTGAACTGCATGGATTAAGGTAATTAACAAAGTATTTAGAATAGTACCTGGCATAAAATATGGTAATAGGGTTGTTAACTCTTAATAGCATTATTATCATAGTTGCTAGTATTACATAGTTATAATTACATTACTTCTAAGTTTAATAGGAGTGTTTTCTATTTTAAAATAATTTTTCATACATTTTTGAAAAATTAACCTTCCAAATATTTATTTTCAGATATTCTCCTTTTCTTTTTATTCCTTTACCCACACATATACATTTCTCCTTTTTCTTTTCATTCCTCAACCCACACTTTTCTCAACCCACACATATACATTTAATTGTATATTGGTTAGAAATACATATATGTATTCATATAATTCATTATATGTTTAGGGGCCACACCTTGAGATGCTGAGGGGGTTACTCCAGGCTCTGCATTCAGGAAATCCCCTCCTTGTGGTCCTCAAGAGACCATATAGCATTTTGGGGATCAAACCCAGGTCAGCCATGTGCAAGGCAAATGCCCTCCCTGCTATACTGTTGCTCTGTCCCTCAGCATATCTTTTCTATTTAACTATTCACATACTTTAAATTTTGTAAAACTAATCTGTGTATTCTAGTGAATTCAACTCAAAACAGAGAATTACAACTTGAATGATATAAGGCAATAAAGTAGTTCTTTTTTTATTGGGGAGGTTTTAATTGATGTGTACTCTGTAATACAATTTTTATTTAGGCACAGTGATTTATAAAGTAGTTTATATTTCAGGCATATAATCCTGACACTCAGTAGGTTGTTTAAAAAATCTTTTTAATTTAGTTTTTGTAGCATGTTTACAATAGTGCTAATAGTTATGATACTGATGAGTATGACTAGCTCAGCTCACTATCACTATAGTGCCCAATGCCCTCCACCAATTTCCTTTTGTTACTTCCAGTTTACTCAGTCTCTGCTGCCCTTCCACCACCTTACTTGGTATTCTTAATCCTATAATTCAGGACTAAAAATTTACATTTGATACTCTATTTGTTTTGATTCTTTATATTTGTGGTAAATTAGTGAATGCATTCTGTATTTGTTCTTTTCCCTTGGTTTATTTCACTTAACTTGATACCTTCCATTTCCATCCAGTTTGAGTGAACTGAAAGATATAATTTTTTCTTATAACTGCACATTCTCTATTGTGCATCTCTACCACAACTTATTTTTCCATTCATCTCTCATTGGACATTTTTGTTTTTACATAGCCTGCCAATTATACCATGATCATTGCAATGAATGGAGGTATGCTTGTGCATATATACTTTAAAATTAATATTTTGGTTTTGATGGGCTGATATTCTCCAAGGATGTGAAATTACTCCAACATGGAGGAGATCTGTTCTTATGTCTATGAAAAACTCCCATGCAACTGTCATAGAAGCTGGACCAGAGAGTTCACCTGAAAACTGTGAGTGAGGGTCCTTTGTACACCATATCCCTGACAAAACTGGTTCTTTCCAGAATTTTTTCTGAAATATTTCTTTTGGAAATTAATTGTACAGTATAGCAGATAAAATGATAATGTCCAAAATATATGAAACCCTTGTAAAACTCAGCAACAAAATTAATAGCCCCATCAAAAGATAGGAAGAGGAGAAGAGATACTTCCATAAAGGGAACAAATAGATGTCTAAAAGGTTTATAAAAAAGTCTCATCATCATTTGTTTACAAAGAAATGTAAATCAAAAGACAAATGTAACTCAAAACAACAATGAGAATGTTAGATCACTAAGCTATACTCTTATAAAGTATAGCCCTAGATTCTTGTCATTCCGTAAAAAAAAAGGGAGCAGAGCAATACAGCAGAAACTGTTAGGCCCATAACTCAGAGGTTGATGGGTCAAAACCATCCTCTGCTAGGTTTCTTATTTTCAAACATAACTGGCAGTGGGCCAGAGCAATAGCCCAGCGGGTAGGGCATTTGCCTTGAGTGGCGGCCCATGCCGGCCGGGTTCGATCCCCAGCATCCCATATGGCCCCCCGAGCACCACCAGTAGTAATTCTTGAGTGCAGAACCAGGAGAAACTCCTGAGCATCTCCAGGTGTGACCCAAAAAGCAAAAAAACAAAAACAAACAAAAAAAAAAAAACAAACATAACTTGGCAGAATTCATCTGTCTGGGGCAGAGAGATACTACAGTTGGTATCCTGAGCCTTACCAGGAATAATTTCCAAACATCACAGTGTGACCAACTCCCACAATCCAAAAATAAGGAACAGAACTCAGTTATATCTAGCACCTTGCTTGGCAAATTAATAGGTAATCTTATGTGTTAATAAATGATTGAATGAGTTAATATTACTTGTCTCAATCAGTCTTAAGCTATCCTTTTATTTTTATAGCAGTGCCCTCCATTTTAAGTATCAACTCTCATATGAAAATCTCTGAATTTATCATAAGGCAAATATATGTAATAAAAATATATATTTAGCATGTCATGCATAAAACTCATCAAAATTATTTTCCATGCCTCCTTTTATTTGAAAATCATTTCAGTTGTCTCATGGAATTTAACTTGAGTAAATTAAAAGCAAAAAGTGCTCTCTCACCTACCATAACCATAATTAGTATACCTTCCCATATTGGAAAAGGATGAAATAAATCTGAAAAGACATCATGTAATAGTTATGCTATTCTTCTGTTTTCTTAGGACTTAGGCCCCAACAGGGCTGAGAATATGTCTTCTGAAAATATGCCCACTTAATATGATTTGAAATAGTCACTGGAAGCAGTATAGTTCTCTATTTGACTACTATTCCAAATTACTACTGGCTGCCTGAATGATGCTTATTTCTCATTATATTTCCACTTGCTTCTGTTTCCCTGTCTTCTTCCAGACAACAGTCAAAGCCAAAAACTCCTCACTCTACCCTTTACTCAACTAAGGGTGTCTCCCTTCTTCATCTTGCCTGCTATTAACAGAGCTTTTATAGTACACAGACTCTTGTCAGCCCTCTCAGATGAATTACTTTTCCTTAAAAAAAAAAAGAAAGAAAAGAAAGAAAAAGGGAAAATAGATATAAGATGATTCATCATCTTGACCTAAGGGCCTGGAAAATATGCCTCATTGAGTGAAAAGGCAGCAAACACTTTAGAAAAACTGAAGTTTATTTTTCAGCACATACCTGTCACTTTCCAGCAGTTGGTGGAAATTATTATGTAAAAAAATCAAGAAGGAACTTGGCCTTTTGTATGGAAATAGCAATAAAAACTATTCTGTACATAAAAATTAAGGGCAGCAGTTATTGGTAGTGCAGCTACTAGTAAGGTTTAGTCATTGCTTTACTTACTCATTTGAGATATAATGATCTCTTTGGGAAAAAGCTTATTCCAAAACATTATTCCTAATAACATTCTCCATCTCATTTATATGAAGTATACTTTTTAATCCTACCTCCAAATGACAAAAAATTTAACAGTAAAAATACTAGATTATATTTAACTATATAAATTAGGTTATACTATTTTTTCAGATATAACATCAACACTTTAAATATTAATTAAATATATAAGTATAGAAGGAACAAAAATATTATCTAATCACTCTTCTTAATTTTACACTTATCAACACATTCTTATAACTAAAAACTAGTTGCATTTGTTGTCTGAAATATAGGAATGCTTTCTCCATTTTTATCTTACACTTGTAGAGCTTTGTCCATTTACAAATAAAACTTTATCAAACATTCACTTTATACAATGCATAAAACAGAACTTCTGCCCAAATTATATTTTTTGAACATAAGGAAAACTGAAAAATATATCAAGTATAATAACAGAGATTTCACAAGGCCATAGGTAACTTAGTGGAAGAATATATAATTCTTTCTGGCATTAGTGGTGAAAATGTACAGAAAATATAATTCTAGATCAATGGTTTTCATCTGTTACTTTATGAAAAGTTTACTGCCACTAAAAACAGTGATTTTTGCTATCACTTTATGAAAAAGTTAATGCCATTCAAAACATAAATGATCAAAAGATCATTCAGGGGATACAAAATTTTTTTTATGGTTTGGCAGTTGATAACCACTGGCCTAGATGGTGACAAGAAGAAAATGAGCCACACACTTAAAAGATATAGACACATGGATCAGCATGCAATGTTTTGTAGAAAGAGCATGTCAGGAATTATGACTAAAGCATATAGAGAAACAGTGATGTTAAAGCTTTTAGATTGAGCTAGGGTCTTTGTCAGAGGGTGTTGGATTACCCTTTGTTCATAGCACTCTGTCTCCCTAGTTGGCAACCCTGGGTTTTATATTGTAAATTAAATGTTTTTCTCTTGGCTGTATGCTATTTGCATATTCTTATGTTAGAGTAAAAGGCCTTTTGTATAGACATAGGAAGATAGTTAAAGCCATGGATTTGTGGTGTAAGAGTTACTTAACTCTGAAATATTTACTCCTGGGCATCAGTCATATTCCCTAACTTAAAACTTCAGTTTTCTTTAGATTGATTCTAATTCCTTACACCCCAAAAAAGAAGGAACCCATGGTGGGACACAGATGGACCAAGCACAAGCCATGAGCCGCTCCCCTAGACTAGACATGGGACAGATTAAGTGTCATAGACACTTAATAAACTGAAAACATGGTCATGGAACAAACTCCTGACTCAAAGATAAGCAACTGATTTGGGACCTGGTTAGGGTTATGATAACACAAACGTGGCCTGATGATTGAGGTCTGTAATGTATAGTGAGATGTCCTCAGGAAAAGCCATCCTTAAATAATCCTGGGTGTAGATAAATATCTATCTCTTACTGTGTTTATACAAAATCACTAGAAATATTATTAAGAAGTAAGTGTTATACCAGCAAAGGAAGGGGAAAAACAATATGTCCTTAGCTGGAGTTCTGCCTGGTGTCCTGGGCAGGTCTGTAGCCCCAGGACAGGATTCTATCTCTGGGTGGAGGTGCTCTGGTAGATTGCCCCAGGAAGGAGGGGCTTTTAAACCCTCATTGTTTTAGGGTCAAAGTCCCTTACCTCTTTTATCTCCCAATCCCAAACATTTTGGTTGGATTTAAAGAGCAGACTTGACTTGAATAAAGTAGTAGAACCTCAGACTGCCAAAGAGCCTGTGGTTCTGCTGCTTTGTCTATTGGTTGGAAGGGCGGGAGAGGGGTGGTCATCAGCCCCAAATGCAGCGGGAACCCACTGAACCCCAATATCTGTTAGGGACCCCACTGAACCCCAACATGAAGGGGTTTTAAAGTTATATTAAGAAATACAACCAGGGCCAGAGAGATCATACAGTGTTATTTAGCTAGCCTTGCATGTGACAGACCTGGGTTCTATCCCTAGAACTGCATGCAGTTTCTGAAGCAAAGTCAGGAATACTGTCCAAGCACAGACAGGTTAAGTCCTGAGCAAAGTCAGGTATAGCCCCAAAAATAAAAAATAAAGCTGACTAGTTTCATGTGTCTGTGATCTGTGAAGCTCACAAGTTTCTCCCTCCACTTAAAATAGCCCCAGGAATGTCTGTTAATGCTCTGCATTTTTCATTTTGTATTGAGTCCAACATTGCCTTACCTGAAAGTTTAAACAAAAATAGTTTCAGAAAAGAAAAAGACAGTGTCAGGGGAAAAAGTAAAGGCAGATTGTCTGATTTTAACTGAGACAATATACATGGGTCCTAACAATGTTCAAAATAAGAGAAATTTCAAAACCATTACTATTAATCAAACAAACACATTAATTGAGAAAAACAGTTAATCGGTAGTTGGCCTTTTTCTCAATTCTTGTTCAAATTCAGGTTTGAAAATATTCTCCAGTTTATTGTTCTGCAAACCTCTAAGTATTCTTTAGGATTATTTTTATAAGGGAAACCCTCAAGGAACTCAAATAAAAACATTTGACATTTCTTTTGCCAGAACATATAATGCTTTACTCTAAATTTCCTTACTTAACCAACTTTTTACTAGAATTAAGCAGCATCATAAAAGGCTATTGATGACTGGGGAGAGAAAGTTCATGCCTTGCATATTTAAAGCCTTCAGTTTGGTCCCAGGAACACCCACTTCCTAGGAAAAGAGGTTATGGATAAACTCTTAATGAAGTTCTAGTTGTACAGTAGTTTACATTTTTTGCCAATCTTTAGAACTACATACTTGTGATTGCTTAAATTATTCATAATTCATTCATCTATCTTTAAAATGTTCTTCAACAATATTTAATTCCTAACCAGAAATAATATTGAAAACAGTTCTCTTTCATTATCTTCCCTTAATTTAAATAATCATATTTTCTTAACTCACCTTCTGTTTATAAGTGTAGTTTATATATTATCCTCAGCAATTTTTCCACAACCCTATACCAACACAAGCAACATATTTTAGTTTTCACCTTCAGTATTTATGAAAATATTAATTTTAAGCATATATAATTTTATTTATATTAAAAATATAAAAATACATATGTACATGAATGTAACCATCATCACTATAAATATATTGAATATTTTCAACACCCAGAAAGAAATTTTAGTCAGTTGCCTATCAGTTAACCTTTAATCTGACTTTCTGCCACTGTAGATGAAACTTGCCTATTCTTGAACTTCATGTTAATGGGACTTGGCATGTGTTTAGCTCATTATTACCCCCGTGAAATTCATCTTGATTTACAATATCAGAGCTTCTTCTTTCTTATTACTATGTGCATATGCAATAATTAATCTGTTCCACTGTTAATAACCACTTGTAGTTCTGTCTTACTAATGAGTCTTTCATCAATTTGGGAAAGCTTTTGACATTAACTGTTCAGACATTAGTTCTCTTTAAATCTCTCTTCTCTCTCTCATCTCTGTTCTGACAGTCAGTTATATCCTTATTAATCTTTTGATTAGAGCCATATATCCTCTATACTTCTCTTGTGCATTTCATTACTTTTCCTTTCCATACTCAGTTCAATTTTTTTCCTTTTTACAAAGATTTTTATAGTACAGTTGTTTCTGGTAGACAATGTTCCAGCACTAATCCCACAACTAGTATCCCTGTCCCTCCACCACATTTCCCCAGATTCACTCTCAACCCCTTGGGAGGAATATAACAGATTTATTTCATATTACTTGCTCCAACAAAACTAAAGGAATGTCAAATAAATCAATAAGTCAATTTGTGATGATTCGGTAGTGATTTTATAAATATAAACAAGTGGTTTTATTACACAGAAAAAAAATATTTGATTATGTTTGGGATTGGGAGTTTGGGGGGTAGTAAGGAAATTATTTTTTTTTAAAATTAACCTCAGGCCTCAATCGGAGTGAGGCTCTTTTGGTGCAAGAAGAAGATTTTCGATTAACTATAAAAGAGAAAAAGGAGATTGGGTCGGGAAAAAGATAAAAACGGAAGATGTGACAGCAGTGATATTCATTATTTAAAATACCTTCGCAAACTAGAAGAAGACAACTATATGCACCTTTAGTGAGTGTCATGCTCAATGCCACATGTTGGGAAGTTTGTTATTTCCTCCAGAGAAGCTCGTTAATGCTTCTTGGAACACTGGTAAGGTTCTGAACTCCCTAAGCCTGTCCACAAAGCTCTGTGTTGTTCCTGCTAAACCCGAATGATAGATATCTAGCTTGATAGAACATTCTTGATGAGTACGTTTGTACTATATCCTGCCAAACTCTTCTGGCTCACAGAGTTTCATTTGATAGATATGTTGTACATCTTATGAGTTTTTCATTTGTATGTAATTTTCTTTTTTGATCTTTCTGCTTTCAGCATTCTCTCTATCTTTGACTTCTGTAATTTTGGAGACAGAAACCATCTGAGAGACATATATTCTGTGTCTTGGAGTTTGCCTACTTGAGTATATTTCACTGGGGCCTTTTTTTTAGCTTCTTGGATCTTGGTGTCAATAGTCCTCTACTCTGAGAAATCATCAATGATTTCTTTATTTTTTTCTTGTTGCATTTTCCATCCTGTTCTTCTGGGACTATGATAATTCTTTTTATTGTTCCTATTGAATTTATCCTCAGGTTCTCTGATATTCTATTCATTTTTTCAGATTATTTTTCTACATTTTGTTATTTCCCAGTGCTTTCCTCCTTATCATCTTGGATTTCTTTGATCAGAAGAATCAACAGAAGTTGATTCTTCTCAACAGAAGTTGATTTTTCTCGACTTCTGTTATTCTGCTGTTCAGAACTTCTATTCACTTTTTATATCATCTACTGTTATTTATTTTTATTACTTCTGATTGTAGTAGGATTTTTTTCATTTTTACTTTTTTGTACTTTACTCACTAACTTTAATAATTTATTTGAATTCGTTGAACATCTTGATCATAGTATCAATAAAGACACCGAGGATTTACTGGTGCTGGTTATGTCTTTGGTGATGTTGTTTTTACTCATTGAGCTTCATTGGTTTCTATGTGTTTTCTTCATTGGTTTTCCAGAGGTCTTGCTGTCCTGGGAGAGACTCTTTGTAGTTAGATGCCTTGGAAGATGCTGAGTCATTAGGCTGGGCTTCCTCTCTTCTCTGCCTATCCTGGCCAAATTAAAGGAAAGAATAACTGTAAGAAGTCTATAATTTGTTGAGTAAATCTCTCACACAGCTATTTTCATGGTTGTGCACTTCAAGAGTTCTGGTGTGTGTGCATTTATATGGCACAGGTGTGTGTGGAGGCTGCTGGGAGCTATCTGGAAGGAAAGGGCTCTACATCCCATTCCTGATTAGTCCCTGTGATTTTTGTCAGAGACAAGTCTCCCTTGGAGTGACCAAGCAGCAGACAGAAGATTCAGAGTTGGATATTTTCTGTGAACTTTACTTCCTTCATTCTTCTTCCATACTCAATTTATTTTCAATTCTATCTGACTAGTAATTGATTTTTATATTCGTAGTATTAAAAAAAATACTCTTACCTAAAACTCTTCAACTAGTTTCCTGTTTTTGTAGCCATTTTATTTTATTTTACCCTCCCTTCCCTTTTCTATTGTTATTGTGAAGATTGGGGATTACACACTTTGTTGCAGTACTCACATGCTTAATTTTGACACTTAGCAAAGAGGATACACTTAAATCCCTATGCTGATCATAGTCAAACACTTATAGCTGTGGTACCCATACAAGTATGCCAGAGTATATTGGTGCCAGAGTACACTCGCAGATATCTACAAGAGAGCATCTCTGAGCCTTAGACCAGTTAATCTTCTATTGTATGAGATATTGTTTATAAAAAGTACTTCAGAAGCTGAAGATAACACCATCACCCCAATCCAGAAATACTTTTCTCTGTGCCTTGTTAGGATATGTTGAAATAAAGCTTTATTATTGAGATAAGACATGAGAAGATCAGGAGATGTCTGGCACTGAAAAGATAGTGTGTTATAATCACAGATCCCAGAAGAAGGCCTGTCACACCACAGGGACAAGAAGGCACCCGAAGGGTGTCCTAATTGGCCAGGAGGCAGAGGGTAAAAAGAAACCAAAAGAGTTTTGATTGTGGTTTCTGTGGAACAGAACTGGTAAGACAGAGTAAGCAGTCTAACAGTTGGCTAGTCTGAGTAATTTAAGCATAAGCATTGTTCTATTTATTTGGTACCTGTTCTGAAATGATTAGGGGAAAGAAGTTAGTGGCCCAAAGTATGAGATTCCATTAAAGAAGATGACTGAGGGTCAGAGAGATAGAGCGGATAGGGTGCTTGGCCTTCAAGTGGTTGACCTGGATTTGATCCTCTGCACCCCATATGGCCTCAAGCCCACCAGGAGAGATTCCTGGAGTAAACACTGAGCACCACAGATTGTGGCCCCAAATGGAAAAAAAGTGGACTCTATCGTCATTGATTTGTATTTGAAAAGCAAATTATGGGCAAGAATATATTCTTACTATTTCTGTGAACTGACTTTACAAGGAGTAGTTTTCCAGAGTCAACAAGTCTTCAAAGTGTTAAAGTACTAAAATACAGGAAATGCAATACATGTTTAATACAATAAGTAGACAAACCTTAAATCAATCAGGATCTGAGTTAGCTTAATGGTAGGCTAAAGTTAAATTTAAAGTCTTAACTCAGTTTTGGGTTCTCTATACTCCTCAGACATATCTTCCAGGTTTCCTGCTCTGACTGACTATAGTGATAGAGAATAAAACTATCAACTAGTAACAATTTTAATTTAAATGTCTTTTAGTGTTATTATTGTTATGACTTTATCGTACAGCAGTTATTTCCTGCTGGGCATTACACCTGCTGCAAACCACTTGCAAATTGCTTTACTCAGGCAGAAGCTGCAGGGCCAGAAGGCAAAGACTCCTGATTCCTAAAGATGCTTATCCTCAGCTTAACTAATAAAAACAAGGCACCAAACTGAGTCCCAGTCTCCACAGTCTGGACCCATCCCAGGACAGGAAACTATTAAAAAAAAAACCCTGAAGAAATTGTCCTTTTAAGAAATCTGCCCCACTGCTCTAGAAGCTTCCTGTTGGTCTCTTGCATATTTCTTTTCCTTGACTTGGAGAAATACACTAGCTTTTCATAAATTCTTCTACATGATTCTTTTCATGTCACTAGTCATGGAGACCCCCCTGGCATTATGTAGTGTTTCTAAGTCTATCTAAAATATATACATAGAAAAGGGGCAAAGCAATAGTACAGCCAGTAGGGGAATTACCTTGCATAAAACTGATCTTGGTTCAATCCCAGCACCTAGTATAGTCCCCAAAGCCACATTATGAGTGGTCCCTGAGCACCATCAGGTTTGGCTCCTATAAATAAAATAATATGCATAGGTTAAGATTCTCTATAAGTCATGACCTAGTAACAGAGTGATGATCCAGTGATTTATCTCGCATAAAGTTTAAAAAAAGCTATCCTTCCCTTGGGGAGTAGGGGGAAAATCAGACTCTAATTTTTTAAAAAAGAAATTTAGTCACTATTCTTGACAATTTTACAATACTGTCAATGGCAGGGTTTCATGCATACAACATCTCAACACTATATCCTACATCTGTGTCTGTTTCCATTAACCATTGACTCACGGTTCCCTCACTCTCACACCCCTCTCCCACTCAATACCCCACCGACCACATCTTCCCTGAAGGTCTCTATACCATGTTAAGCACAGTTATGTAGACCAGTTCTTAGATTCTATTGTTTGGGGTCATTTGCTATTTACTTATTTTGCTTCATTATATATGTATATATACATATATACATATATAGACATATAGACATATATATATATATATATATATATATATACCAATATGAGAAATCATTCTGTATCTCTCTCTCTCTCTTCTGGCTGACTTCACTTGGAATAACATTCTCTAGTTTCAAAAAAATAGCAGCAAATTGCATAATTTTGTCTTTTATTATACCTGAGTAGTATGCTAGTACTCAGAAATCTTTTGCACCACTGTGGCACTCTTTGGCACCACTGGGAACTCTTTGGCACGTGGGGCAACATGGGGAAGATACCATCGTTGATGACATCGATGAAGAATACAACCCACTGGTTCAGCACCTCCATGATTGTGCAAAGAAAGCCAAGAGAGAAAAAAAAATAAAGGACGCCTGTCTTCAAAAAACTCTGGAGCTCATTCCCCAACATGGCAAGGCGCAAGCCTCAGGAGCCCATATCTAACATCCAAGCTTGCAAAGCAGTGCAGAGAAGCGATAGAGGAAGACCTCAAAGAGAGAAAAGCAGAAATACTGGAAGATGCAGCAGAAGCCGGGAAAAGCATTTACACCACCCGCCTGTCCTTCGCCAACTATAAGACCAAGAAGACTGCCCTCCAACGTCCTGATGGATGTATCACATCTTCCAGAAAGGCAATGGAGAAGATTATCCATGACTTCTACTCAGATCTCTTTGATAGCCACGTCCACCTGCCAACATACCAAATTCTCAGGATGGATATATCGTTCCCAACGTTCTCCCTTCCGAAATTGCAATGGCGATTCTGAAATGGCAATGACAACATGCCATTTCCTCAGTAAAGAAGAAAACAGCACCAGGCTCAGACACAGTCAGACCTGAACACCTGAAGAATCTACCTTCAGTACTCATTAATACACTAGCTTGGCTCTTCACATGCTACCTGTCCGAATGCAACGTGCCCTCCCATTGGAAAACCAGCAAGACAGTTCTACTGTTCAAGAAGGGAGATATCTACAACATTGGCAACTATCACCCCATCTACCTATTTTCTGTCATCTACAAGCTGTTCACTCGAGTCATCCTGAACAGGACTGGCAGAACATTAGATGAAGGGCAACCATGCGAGAAAGCTGGCTTCCCAAAAGGATTCAAGCACAATCAACCATATCCACCCAGTTAACCAAGCTCACTGAAGTTTGTAGGGAGTTCAGGATGCCACTCTGTCTCATGTTCATTGATTTAAAAGAAAGCCTTTGATTCTGTGGAGACTGAAGCAGTCATCGAAGCCCCTAGCCAAACAGGGTGTTCAAACGCAATACATCAAGATCCTTCATGAGCTGTATTTCGGATTCACCACCAGGATCTCACCATTCTACAAAGAAGTGATCATCAATGTCAAAAGAGGGGTTTGACAGGGTGATACCATTTCACCAAAATTCTTCAGCGCCATCCTTGAGAACAGCATGCGACAATTAGAATGGGAAGGAATGGGAGTGAAGATAGATGGTCGGCACTACACCATCTCCCGCTTCGCTGATGACATCATTCTAATAACACCAAACACTCAGCCAAGTGGGCACAAATGCTGGCTGACTTCGACTGAGAATATGGAAAGATAGGGTCTAGAGCTAAATCTCAGCAAAACTATGTTCATGAAAAATGAACTAGTTCCAGAGGCCCCATTCACTCTCAATGGAACAAACATCTCTGAATGCAGCAGTTATGTGTACCTAGGTGGAGAAGTCAACATGATGAATGACCTAAAACCTGAGCTGCGCAGGAGGAAGAGAGCAGCATGGAATGCCTTCAAAAGCATCGAAGAAATTGCTAAAAACAAAAAACCTCTGGCTCTGGGCACATCTTCTTCAACTCTACCATTCTCCCTACATTAACATAAGCCTCAGAGGCCGGGGCTCTATGAAAGCAGGATGAGAATGCTATTCGGGTTTCCCAAAGAGGAATCGAAAGAGCTGTGCTTGGAATATCATGCCTCACTCAAGTGAAAGAAGGAATCCAGAGCTCCAACCTTCGTCACTGTTCCAGAGTCAGGGACTCTGTCTCGCTTGCCAAGGCATCGAAAATCAGATGGGATGGACATGTAATGAGATTTGGAGACGACCCGCTGGACTAGAGACTTTACCGACTGGATCCCACGGGATGTCCAAAGATCACATGGCCGCCCACCTACAAGATGGTCAGACTTCTTCGTCCAAGACCCTGAACGAAAGGTTTGAGGCTCTTCATATTCCTGAAGCAACCAGATGCCATTGGGCTACACTGGCATGTGATAGGGTCAAATGGAGAGTGTGTTTCAGGATATTCAGTTCTATTCCATAGGTCAACGGGTCTGTCTCTATACCAATACCACACTGTCTTAATTACAACTGCTCTGTGGTAGAGCTTGAGGTTGGGGAAAGTGATACCTACCATCTTGTTTTTCCCAAGGATTGCTTTAGATATTTGTGGGGTTTATTATTCCATACAATTTTCAGGAATGTTTGTTCAAAATCTCCACAATCCAATGTAATGGAAAACTTCTAGTTCTGATCAGAACTTAGACCAGGAGACGAGGGTCCAAGTCTACTACCAAAGAGGAGTCTCACTAGAGATCCCACCAAAGAGACAGTAGTACCTCAAATCAGTCCCTTATATAAACAAAAGTATTCCTAACTTCAGGGAGGGTCCTGTCATCACTGTATCACTGTCTCACTGTCTTCCCGTATATCATCAATTTGCTGGAGCAGTCACCAGTAACATCTCAATATGTCCTGTCACATGCAAGATAACCCAAGGGCATCATCCCACTTTAGGAACATAAAGAGCCTCAAAACATTCCATCAGGTCATGGAGATGAGGTCTATAATTGTTACTGGTATTTGGCATGTCAAATATGACAGAGTTAGCTTGCCAGGCTCTGTCGTGCAGGTGGGATACTCTAGTAGTCACCTCAAAACTTGAGCAATTATTGATGAACTGTCATCAAAGAACCCTGAACAGCTTCTAGATAGAAGAGTGTAGAGAGGTGGTGCCACATCCTACTATAGGTCTAAACAAAGGATTATGCCAAGGACTAATCCCTTCTTCCAAGATTATCTCTTATGTAAAACACTGGAGAAAGGGAGCTGGTATAAAGTAATACATCTTAATTTCATGGACTTCATATATGTAATGCGATTTGGAGACAACTGCTGGACTAGAGCCAGTTACCGACTGGATCCCAAGGGATGTCAAAAGATCACGTGGCCACCCACCTACAAGATGGTCAGACTTCTTCGTCAAGACCCTGAACGAACGGTTTGAGGCTCTCCATATTCCTGAAGCAACCAGATGCCATTGGGTTACATTGGCACGTGATAGGGTCAAATGGAAATGTTACTGGTGCCCGCTTGAGCAAATCAATGACTAACGGGATATCAAGTGATCAGGTGATCAAGTGATGTAATCTAGATGGAACCCACAAGGTCCTTTTTTATATATATTTTATTATACCGTTGTGAGATATACAGTTACAAGATGTTCATGTTTGAGTTTCAGTTATAAAGTGTTCCAGCACCCATCCCTCCACCCGTGCCCATTTCCCACCACCAATGTCCCCACTTCCCTCCCCCATCCCCAATCCCACCTTCATGGCAGGTTCTTTATCTCTTTTCTCTCTTTTTCTCTCTATCTTTCTTCTCTCTCTCCTGTCTCCATCTTGCTTCCCTTTCTTACACATTGTGGATTGCAATACATACATCTAGAGGTTATCATATGTACCTTTTTGCTATATTCAATGTTCAGTTCTTTTATTGTTCCATTATTCTCAACAATTACCAGCACTGTTCTATTCTCTTTCCTACCGCCTCTGACTCCCACGAGTTTGTGGTATAATAGGTTTTGAGATGTGTGGGTGCAAAGCACCTGCGCACTACTGGAATCGGGCTGTGTCCTGCTGTCGGGTCCAGACCTTGAGGATGGCTGTGGTTGTGTTGCACAAGGTTTTCTGACTTCTTGGGTTTGGGGGGAAGCAAGCCAAGGGACCAAACTTATCCCCAAGCCATGCCACCCATTAGTCTAGTGCAAGGCAGGCAAGCAGAGAGGCTGCCCTACACCTAAATACCTGGCGAGAGCCCAGGCAGCAGTTCTGGGCGGGGCCTCCAGGCCTCACAAGGTCCTTCTTATTTACTATCTGCACCAGGGTGATTCTGAGTATCTTGTTCTCTGTATACTGAAAGGGTTACACTTGCCTGCTTGAGGGCAAACTAGTATGAACCTTCCTATAACCTTAAACAATAGTCTCAATCTAGCCAGGGTGGTAGTCTCCTGGTAAATTCAAACTGTCCCACGCTGGTAGCAGTCGGTATAAAAGAGGAGTTGTGCCCCATCTAGATAACATAGAAGTCTTAGTAAATGTATAATAATAAGTCAGAAGTTTCTCATTCAGAGTCAAGGTGACTTCTGTAACTGCCACACCCTCCATCAGTGTTTAAATAGAAGAGAGATCTCATTAGTATGAACTGTGGCTTAAGAACATATAGATAGATAGAAATATCATCAGCTATCCTCTGAGACAGAGATGTTTTAAAAATGAATATTTTAAAATTAATTATAAAATTAAAATTTCAATTAAAGATGGGAGAAATCTCAAAGTCCGGATGTGGGAAATGGCGGCCAGATGGAGTGGGGGGGTGGTCATCTGGCTTTGTTGTGCAGCTCTGTTGGGGTGGTGGGCCAGGGCTAGAACTCGCCATCCCTGCCAGGCACCTCATGAGCAGCTGGGCCCGACTCCATTGGGCCGCCATTTTCCACATCTGGACTACCCTCTCATTAGAACTCCACCCAGCGGCAGCCTATCACAGCCAGTCTCATCGAAGTTCCACCCTGCAGCAGGTTTTTTTTTTCAATCCGGCCCAGGTATGCTGAACCAGAGACTTATAGACATGGGGCAGAGCTGCTACTTGCTCTCCCTGTGCCCAGCCACTCACGAGGCGCCCGGGAGGGGATGGCGGGTTTTAGCCCTGGCCCGCCACCCCAGCAGAACTGCACAACAAGCCAGATGACCCCCTCCATTGGGCCGCCATTTTCCACATCCGACTTCCCTCTCATCAGAACTCCACCCAGCCACAGCCTATCACAGCCTGTTTCATTGAGTTCCACCCTGCAGCAGTTTTTTTTTTCAATCCGGCCCAGGTATGCTGAACCAGAGACTTACAGACATGGGGAAGAGCTGCTACTTGCTCTCCCTGTGCCCAGCCGCTCACAAGGCACCCGGGAGGGATGGTGAGTTCTAGCCCTGGCCCGCCACCCCAGCAGAGCTGCAAAACAAGCCAGATGACCCCCCCCCCACTCCATCGGGCCGCCATTTTCCACATCCAGAATTTCCTCTCATCAGAACTCCACCCAGCGACAGCCTATCACAGCCCGTCTTGTGTGGCCGCTTGCAGCCGCGAGGTTCATCTATAAATGCTATATTTAGAGGTGACTACAAGGGTATGCTACCTGCATGGCAAGCCTGGCAAGCTGCTCTGATTTATTTGACATGCCAAATACCAGTAATAATTATATTAGTTCATTCCCATTACCTAATATAATGGTTTGAGGCTCTTTATGTTCCTGGAGCGAATAGATGCCCTTGGGCTCTACTAGCATGAGACAGGACATATGGAGATATTACTGGTGCCCGCTCTAGCAAATAAATGATCAACGGAGAGGATAGTGTGAAATCTCAAAACATGAAAGTAAATAAAATTAGTGAATTAAAATGTTTTATGTCTAGAAAGAAAGGAGAAAGATCATTTGAAAGATTTATGCATGCCTATGTTCATTGTCACACTTTTAGCACAGTAGTCAAGATATGAAAACAACTAAACTGCCCAAATACATGTGAATGGGTCTAGAAATTGTGTTTTATACAGTGGAATTCAATGCATTGCCAAGAAAAGAACAAAATCATGCAATATTCATAGACATGATTTAAACTAGAGGATATCATGCTGGGAGTGAAATCAGCAACAAAGGCCCAAAGGCAACACAGTCATCTTTACATGGGAGGGTAACTCTTTTCTATTTATTGCATGGTGACTGTGTTTGGAGTAATGTAGGACTGGTGGTTTGTTCTCTCAAGAACGTCTGTCAAGAGAATCCTGCCTTCTTCCAGTTAAGGCATAGTTAGGACCCAGCAAGATAAGCCCCAGGTCTGTTGAAAGATCCCCAAATGGAGGTAGGCACTAATATGTGTTCCTCTACTAAGAGGAATTTAGATAAATTTAGGTAAATCTTGCTCGGGGTCCCCTTCTCCCCACTCTGGTAATCACATTATTTTTCTGAGTCTGAGTTATTATTGTTTTGCAAGTTTGTTTGTTTTGGTTATTTTTATTTATTGGTTACTTATATGAGTGAAATCATCCATTTTCTTCCAGTTCCTTAGCATAATCATCTCAGCTAACTTGGGTTTCCTATATGTTCTTTATTAAGATGTTTCTTCTCTTCACAATTTATTGAGAATTAAAAATAAATGGTGGTTCGGTATTGTCAAATGATTTTTTGTTAACTTTTCTGTTAATTTTTCTTTCCTGCTGTTGATATGGTTTATTGTTAACTGATTTGAATATATTGAATCATCCTTGCTATTAGTAATAAATCCCGCTTTCATGGTGTGTTATTTTAATTTCTTTTTAAAATAGATTTGTCTTCATTTTGTCATTTTTCACTTATGTTCATCAGAGCTATTGATTCATGCTTTTTTTAAAGTACTGGCTTTATCTTGTTGAGTAATTATGTTAATATTAAACTTGTAAAAGAATATTCCCAATATGTTTGGGAATATTCAACTCACTTTGATATTTTTGAAAGAATATGAATAGGTATTATGTATTCTTGGAAAATTACATAGAATTTATTCAGATAGTTATCTGATCCTTGACTTTTGATCACAGTTAAGTTTTTATTCCTATGTATATATCTATACCTGTAGATTAGATAGTCAACTATCTAATACAACTAATACAGAAATAGTTGACTACGTAGACAACTATTTCTGTAATAGTCTTAGAAGACTATATATTGTATAATGTGAGCATTTTTCTGTTTTTCAAGAAATTTTTTCATATAGAGATTATTTTTTTATTCTTTTCACTTCAGCAGCCTCTTATAGTTTTCTTCTTTTCGTTTATGATTCATTTATTATTTTATTTAATTATTAAACACTAAGATTTAAGATCAACTTCTAGCAGCAACAGGTGCAGAGGCCAAGTTATTGTCCTCAAGCAATCAAAGTTGAAAATAAGGTATCAGAGATCAAGTGGGCAAATTTAGAAGAGACTTTGTTTAAGGGCAGGGAAAGAAAGGAAAAGGAAGCTAGGGAAACTCCCAGACTTAGAGAGAGCCTCTCCAAAGAAGAATTCCAGAGAAAGGCAGAAGCTTTTTCCTTTTATGTCCTTAGAAATGTTGGGTGGGTGAGCATTTACTATGTTCCAAGAAAGTGGGCCATTAAAATAGGAGAGAGGTGCTGATGATTATCTTATGTTGTCTGGTTCCAGCAGGGTCTAGGTCGTAGGCACCACCTACGACACTGTCATGAAATTCCATACCAGTGTTTCCATTTAGGGCCATATACCTAATCTTGTCCAAAGACCCAGTTCTTAATTTTTTTTAACTTTTTTAAATCATGGTTTCAGTTTCTATTTTATTTCCTCTCTAGTTTGGGGATTTATTTTTGCTGTTTTACATTTTTTCTTTCCCTTAATCATTACATGGTATTCATATTTATTCTTATAACTTTTTTAGTGACAGACTAGCCATCATACCACTTTACCACTTATGCTCACACCCAATAAATTCTAGGTTGTGGTGACATCTTGGGCTTATTGCTTTAGTACCCATACTGTCTTCCATAGAGGCTGAACCAGTTTCTTTTTTTGTTTGTTTTTTATTAAATCACCATGAGATATACAATTACAAAGTAGTTCATGATTGGTTTTAGGTATACAGCATTCCAACACCCATCTCTCCACCCAGCGCACATTTCCCAACATCAATATCCCCAGTTTCCCTCTGACACCTCCAACCTGCCTCTCTGGAAGGTACTTTTCTTCTCTCTCTCTCTCTCTCTCTCTCTCTCTCTCTCTCTGTCTATCTGCCTCCTTTTGCACATTGTGGTTTGCAATATGGACACTGAAGGGTTATCATCCCTTTACCTACTTTCAATACTCAGTTCTAATCTAGCATTACCATTTCCAACTATTATTGGCAAACTTGTCCCTTCTCTGTCATATCTACCCTCTGCTCCCCACACAATTGTGATATATTCCAAGCATTGACAAGGCCTCCTGGCCCTGTTTTTCCTGGTCTTAGACATAGAATGACCACATTTATAGGATATAAAAAAATAGTAGCAGACTGATAGCCGAAGCTGAACCAGTTTATACTTCAATCAATAGTGAATTAGGGGTCGTTTTTCTCTACATCTTCAACAGCACTTGATTTCCTGAGATAGACAGATATCCCCAAATATGCAAGACAATATTCTACTACAGAGCTGTGTATACATCCCTCCAGCCCCCAAATGCAGTTTTGGGGGTTTGGAGGCCTACACCCATCTGTACTCAGGGATTATTCCTTTCTCTGTGTTTGGAGATCACTCCTGCTGAAGCCCAGAGTATAATCAAAGCTCAATGGTGCTATGGATCAACCCATGTTAATTGCATACAAGGAAAGTGCCTTTGTACTACAATACAAATTACATATATAGTGCTAAAGTACACATTGTACTATAGGTTAGTGCCTTTGTACTAGAGTACAAAGTACACATATAGTGCCAGGGTACATATTGTACTATAACTGCACTCCACTCCCCAACAGACCTATTTTTTAAATAAAGTATTAGCATAAGTATTTTTTGGTTTGGTTCCCACAGGTCACAGCTCTGGGACTTAATATGATAGCAAGGAGTCACATGAATTCCTGGGTCAAGTAAGGAATGCTTACCATTGATATTGGGGGGTTGGTAACTGCAGATGTTGGCACCCACATGAGACAAAGAGGTACCATAATTGGACATGGGAAAGTGTCAGAGAACTGGAAGGGACTCTTCTGGGCCTCTGCCTCCCACTCATCACATCCTTCATCACCTCCAACTTTACCTCTGTGGGTCAACAGCTATGGACAGTGGGAATAGCTGCCTTGAATTCACAGGCCTTACATGAGAAAATGTGTCCAGTAGATGTAGTAATGACTGTTTCTGGGCCTAAGGTAAAGGGTGCTGTGTGTCCAGGGAAGGAAGTGAGCCCAAAGAAAGATGACTAAAAAGTTTTCAGGCCTTAGAAAGGATTTAGATTTTCATTTTCTCTACTATTTTTCTTTCTTTTGGTTTAATATTCCTAGGACAAACAGTTCATTGAGATTTATTTTTCTAGCTAATATTAGTTCTATTTTCCTGATACCTGGTTATAAAACTGAATCTCTGAGCACCATTGAACTTGGAGCCAACAGTTAAGCAATTCTGACAGAGTTTGGAAATTGGGGAAGAATCTTTTTTTTAAGTATTTTATTATACCACCGTGAGATATGCAATTACAAAGATATACAATTAAAAAGTTCATATTTGGGTTTTGGTCATACAGTGTTCCAGCACCCATCCCTCCACCAGTACCCATCTCCCACTACCAACGTCCATGGTTCCCTCCCCCTTCCCCCAGCCCGTCTCCATGGCAGGTTCTTTATTTCTTTCCCTTTCTCTCTCTTTCTCTTTTCTTTCCCTTCCAGACTATGGATTACAGAACATACATGAAAGGGTTGTCATGTGTATCTTTTGCCTCTATTTAATGCTCAGTTCTAGGTTGGCATTAGTACTCTCGACAATTGTTAGCACACTGTTCCATTTTCTGTCTTACCTAGCCTCTGACTCCCACACGTTTGTGATAATTTCCACCTTTGACAAGACCTCCTGATACATGTTTCACTTGACCTTTGATATTGGTATCATAATATGTACATATATATTTATGCCATGCAAATAAATGCAGTCATTCTGTATCTGTCTCTCTTCTTCTGGCTAATTTCACTCAACATAATCTTCTCCATGTCCATCCATTTATAGGCAAATTTTATAACTTCATTTTTCCTAACAGCTGCATAGTATTCCATTGTGTAGATGTACCAAAGCTTCTTTATCCAGTCATCGATTCTCGGGCACTATGATTGTTTCCAGATTCTGGCTATTGTGAATAATGCTGCTATGAACATAAAAGTAAGGGATGGTGTTTCTGCTGCGTATTTTGGCTTCCCAGAGTAGATTCCCAGGAGTGGTATGGCTGGGTCAAATTGGAGTTTAATTTCTAGTCTTTGGAGGAATGTCCATATTGTTTTCCAGAAAGGCTGCACCAGCCGACATCCCACCAACAATGGATGAGTTTCCTCTTTTTTGGGGGAAGAATCTTGTATCATCATTTGGAGTCCTGTGATTATGGGATTTTGTTTAAGCAATTTTTTTGATTTGGAGATTATACAGTAGACTTATATGAAAAGAAGTGTTAC
>JAJIBD010005095.1:0-132956 GCA_021461705.1 Cryptotis parvus | reverse complement strand
ATCGCTCCGGCCCCAATTTAAAGTTTTTTTTAAAGTGTTCAGAAGAGCAAGCATTTGAGATAGATATAGCACTTACTTAAGGCTAGTCATAGAAGCATCAGACTCATGTCTTCTCAAATAGTGGCTTTAGACTATGCCAGTCTTCTGGTTCAAAAAAGGTTGGGATCCACTGGGCTCCCCAGGGCCCCTAAAGCCAATGTAGTTCTCTGGGCCATGGTTTGCCATTTGACTTAGTCTAGACTAGTGATCCTGAGGTATTTTTTCTGGCCGTATTCCCTTCCCACTTGCTTACCTTCTTGTGCCCTTCTAGCTGACCCCCTTAAGTGATGTTCACTCTTGGGCCGTGGTCCCCTTAAATAATTTTCCACCTGCGACCCCCTTAGAATATCCTGGGGAGCCCACAGGAGGTTATATGGCTCCTGATAGAGAAACAGTGGTCGAGAGTAAGGATCAGCAAGCTTTTCGTGTCCTTTAGTTTGCAGGGGTCAGGGTGGGATGGACGGGGGTGTTCAGAGCCTATGTCTGCTTAGGCTTCAAAGAATTCAGGTGCGTACAGACCCAGGGCCTGTGCCATGCTGAGCAGTGACCCGAGGACTCCAAACATGATGCGCACTTGGGGGTTCCCACTGCATCTGTCTGTCTTCTCCATTCTGCTGGCTTGTCCCTGGTCTGCGGCTGCTCTGATGCTCCAATAGGTTGGTGAGGGGCCCTGCAAAGGCCTCGGAGTCACTGTCACTTTGAAACCCCCTTGAAGTTTCATGCCACATAATTCTTTGTTGTTGCCCTGGGCAATTTGATCCTATTGGAGAACTAATCTGAAGGCTACAGGAGATGATTAATTAAGGGACTGTCCCTCCCCCCCATTTTGTTTAAACGATTTTAATTAGTGGAGTTGTAACTTCAGTTACTTGCTCAAACTTCGGTCTAATCTCAGGGTTGAATGAGCTGCTGTGAATCTCCAGCGAGCATTTGAAGACATATTCCTCCTTACCATGGAATCAGGTTGTGCTCTGCCACGCGTGACATAGTAAATCTCAAAATCTTCCCCTCTGTAGTCAGCTGACCAGACGGCACAACACCTCCCTTCCTTTAGCTTTCATCCATTTGCTCCAGGTTTGAAGTTTGTCCTTGATGACATGGACCTCTCTCTCTCTCTCTCTCTCTCTCTCTCTCCCTCTCTCTCTCTCTCTCTCTCTCTCTCTCTCTCTCTCTCTCTCCCTCCCTCCCTCTCTCTCTCTGTCTCTCTCTCTCTCTCTGTCTCTCTCTCTCTCTGTCTCTCTCTCTCTCTCTCTCTGTCTCTCTGTCTCTCTCTCTCTCTCTCTGTTATCAGTTGGCCAGGACTGGGCTTCTCCTGAAGCCAAATTTGGAGACTCAGTCAAATGGACGTGGCAGTTAGGGTAGCCCAAGGGCAGATGAAATAATATTTAAAAAAAAAGAAGCAAAATAACCCAACAGTGCTGCACCTCTCTGAAGGAGAATTCCTCCCCCTCTGCTGTGAAATGCGAGATAGTATTGATCGGTTTGGTACAGTGCATACCATATGCATCTAATGGAATGGTATTTGGGGACCGCCTCTCAGCATTTGCCCTGTCTAGACCCAAGATTTTTTGCCTTCCTCCCCCTTTCTCCCTCCCCTTCCTTCTCCTCCTCCTCCTTAGCTGCAGCTCCTTAGCAAATTACAAGCTTTGCCTGTGGCTCGCTGGGTAGCAGTGGCGGTGCAGCCTTGCCTAGTTTCCCAGGGCGACGGCTGCCGAGACTGCAGTGTTTCCCGGCAGCCTCTTACCTCTCTTGCTATTCTTCTCCACATCTCTTGACCTTCATCCTGCCATGCAGGCCTGCGTGAGGAGGTAGCGGTCGGTTTTCTTGGAGCTGTCGTTGCCGAAGGGGGGCGAGGGAGACCAGGGTGGGAAGGGTGAGGTGTGTGGGGACAGCCGCGTGCAGATGCTGTGATTTGGATGAAAGTAGCTCTGGAGGGTGCTAGTGCGCTGCTCACTCATTCCTGTTTGCTCTGGCTATAAATATCACAGGGGTGGGCCCCCACCCCCATTGCCTGCTACCACTTAGAGGTGCTACATGTGAAAATGCAAATTCACTGATAGTGTCTTCGAGAATCAGTGAAGAAGGATGTAATTCTTTCAGAGAAGAAAATCAAATCAGTTGTTTTTCAACTTAGGCAACTAACTGTAGACTTGGACAAAATTTGATTAAGTTTGTTATAGCACGATCTAGTTTGGGGGTTAAGGATAGAGCTTGATCATATAGTATGAAAATAAATGGTTCTCAGGTCTGGCGCCGTCCAATGTGATATCCAGTCTCATTTATGGCTGTTTAGATGTCAAATTATTAAAAATTAAATTAAAAAAGCAATCTCCTTATTGCATTAGCCACTTTTTGGTGGTGGGGGAGTTGTTTGGACCACACACAGTATTGCCCAGGGGCTGCTCTGCTCAGGACTCACTCCCTGGGTGCTGGGGGATTGTGGGATGGCGAGAATCAATCCCAGTGTCCTGTGTACAAGCTTGTGCTCCCGCCATTGAATGTTTCTCCAACCCTTGCCCGAGCTACATGGAAGTACTCAAAATTCACAAGTGACTAGTTATGCTAAGCAGAGTTGGGCTTGGTTAGTACTTGGATGGGAGACAAGTGACTAGTTACTACCCATATTATATTAGTGCAGGTGAGTAACTTTTCCATATTGCACAAAAATTCTGTAGAGCTGTGTGAAGAGAAGTAACTTAGGGAATATAGGAAATTTAGGATTTGACCAGAACCAATAACCAAGAAGACTGAGTGGCCATTTGTCCCAGATCATTATAAATATGGATTGACTGTGTTTGGGCCAAAGCCAGATGGGACTTAAAAATACAGACTTACCTCCCTTGTTTTACAAATAAAGAAAGTAAGCACCCACAAAATGACAGGATTTGGTCAAACAAAGTCAAACAAATGACTGAGTTAAAATTAGATTCCCATATATATTCTTTCTACTCACTACACTATTAACCTCATTCTCTCACACTAGGAAAATGGGTGCTAGATCTGCCTGGTAAGACCCAGCAGCTGCAGAGACTTCGACGTCCGCACAGGATGCAGTTACTCATTTTACGTCACTGTTGAGTTGGCTCATGAGAGCATATTGCGTGGTGACGGCAACCTCTCAGGAATTTAAGTTATTCTTTCGCAGGGTAAAAGAGTTGGTTATGGCAAATCTTGGGAATGTCAAGGTGTATTCTAATACAAGACATTTTTTTGTCCACTAATTCCTGTTACTGCTAGACAAAGAAATTCTTCCTCTGTAAATCCACATAGTTAGGGAAGTCTGGTGCTTGGTGGAAGGAATTTTTTATTGTGGAACATGAGAAAAACTGTCTGGAAGAAGAATGTTCAGAGGGCTAGTTGGGCTAAATAAAGCTAATTTAAGTAGAGGGGTACAAGAGAAATGACAGGCTTCCAAGGAGAGAACAAAGTTGTGTTCCTCAGATTAATGAGAGAATAAAGTTTTTATATGGAATTACAAGTAGGAAATTAACTTTTGAAATAGCTTTTAAGAGATCGCCATTTAATATATATGTATACTGGAGAAGGCGCTTAAATGATTAGCTTCAAGCAGGGAAATAATTTTTAAAGACGTTTGTCTTATATTGCATTCAGTGCAAAAAAAAATTCAGTAGTCATTAAAATTGGTCTGTTTTATCAGATCAACCATCTGTGGTCGATATAGCTTCTCTCTTGAGCTCTGTGTTCTTATAAGCTGACTTATGTCTTTGATTTTAGTTTAGAAGCATCTGTGGATTGCTGTAGGAAAGGGAGGAAACAGAATTCCCGAATCATAGCCCTGTGACAAAAGACTTTATGACTTCAAGAACACATTTGAGATCCAATTCTGAGACTCAGATAGAGACGGTGAAATTATTCTTCACCTTGACGGTGAAAAGTTCCTCAAGGCCTCAGAAAATATTAGAATGCTTATCCAGGTCTCAGTGACATTCTGTCACAGACCTGGAGGAACTCTACTGTGGTCTCTTGTCTCACTAAGGTCATCCTTAACTTGTGGCAATCACTTCCGGGTGACAGAGCACCTCATCATTCAGGTGTGTGAGCAAAGATGTCCCACTGGCTACTGCATTTTTGTCTCTTCAGGTCCTATCTGACCCCTGTCCGTGACGAGGAAGCCGAGTCTTTGCGGAAAGCACGCTCCAGACAAGCTCGGCAGACTCGAAGGTCGACTCAAGTGAGTGAGAATCTTTTCCACGCTTTCTGTGTGTCTCTTTCATTAAAATAAAAAGAGTTTTTCTAATTCAAACAACGGTAATGAAAGCTTTCCCTCTTGTTCAACATAGAATCAAATGAATTTCTGTCATTCTCACTTCTGTTCCTCCTGGGTCAGAGCTAATTATCTCTTTTCCTTCACATGGCTTATTTCTGCTGTGTTCAAGCGACCACATCATTTTTGGGGGTGGGCTTGGGTCACACTCAGCTGTGCTAGGGCCTTCCTTCTTCAGGCTCTGTGCTCAGAGATCAGTCTTGGCGTTCCTCAGGGGGCCATATGCAGAGCTCAGTCGGGGTCAGTCACATCCAAGGAAAGGGCCTTACTCGTGACTGTCCAGGAAAGGGCCTTACTCGTGTCTCTCCAGGAAAGGGCCTTACTCGTGTCTCTCCAGGAAAGGGCCTTACTGTGTCTCTCCAGGAAAGGGCCTTACCGTGTCTCTCCAGGAAAGGGCCTTACCCGTGTCTCTCCAGGAAAGGGCCTTACCCGTGTCTCTCTAGGAAAGGGCCTTACCCGTGACTTTCTAGGAAAGGGCCTTACCCGTGTCTCTCCAGGAAAGGGCCTTACCCGTGTCTCTCTAGGAAAGGACCTTACCCGTGTCTCTCCAGGAAAGGGCCTTACCCGTGTCTCTCTAGGAAAGGACCTTACCCGTGTCTCTCCAGGAAAGGGCCTTACCGTGTCTCTCTAGGAAAGGACCTTACTAGTGTCTCTCAGGAAAGGGCCTTACTCGTGTCTCTCCAGGAAAGGGCCTTACCCGTGTCTCTCCAGGAAAGGGCCTTACCGTGTCTCTCTAGGAAAAGGACCTTACCGTGTCTCTCTAGGAAAGGACCTTACCGTGTCTCTCCAGGAAAGGGCCTTACCCATGACTCTCCAGGAAAGGGCCTTACCCGTGTCTCTCCAGGAAAGGGCCTTACCCGTGTCTCCCAGGAAAGGACCTTACCCGTGTCTCTCCAGGAAAGGGCCTTACTCGTGTCTCTCCAGGAAAGGGCCTTACCCGTGTCTCTCCAGGAAAGGGCCTTACCCGTGTCTCTCCAGGAAAGGGCCTTACCCGTGTCTCTCCAGGAAAGGGCCTTACCCATGACTCTCCAGGAAAGGGCCTTACCCGTGACTTTCCAGGAAAGGACCTTACCGTGTCTCTCCAGGAAAGGGCCTTACCGTGTCTCTCCAGGAAAGGGCCTTACCGTGACTTTCTAGGAAAGGACCTTACCCGTGTCTCTCTAGGAAAGGACCTTACCCGTGTCTCTCTAGGAAAGGACCTTACCCATGTCTCTCCAGGAAAGGGCCTTACCCATGACTCTCCAGGAAAGGGCCTTACCCGTGACTTTCTAGGAAAGGACCTTACCGTGTCTCTCCAGGAAAGGGCCTTACCCGTGTCTCTCCAGGAAAGGACCTTACCTGTGACTCTCCAGGAAAGGGACCTTACCCGTGTCTCTCCAGGAAAGGGCCTTACCCGTGACTCTCCAGGAAAGGACCTTACCCGTGACTCTCCAGGAAAGGGCCTTACCCGTGACTTTCTAGGAAAGGACCTTACCCGTGTCTCTCCAGGAAAGGACCTTACCCGTGACTCTCCAGGAAAAGGCCTTACTCGTGTCTCTCCAGTCCTTGTTTTTGTTTTGTTTTGTTTTGTTTTTGGGTCACACTCGGCAATGCTCAGAGGTTACTCCTGGCTCTTCGCTCAGGAATTATCCTGGCAGTGCTCAGGGGACCATATGAGATGCTGGGGATCGAACCTGGGTCTGCCATGTGCAAGGCAAACACCCTACCCACTGGACTTTCACTCCAGCCCCTCATTTTCTAAAGAAAAGTTTGGTAGTTCGTCAAACAGAGTGTGGCCCAGCATAGCCACTCTTTGGCACATATTCTCAGGAGAAACGAAGACTTGTCTACAAGAAAATTGTACAGAGTTGTTTACAGCGATAATAATCACAGTCACCCAAACACTAAATTCAGTGTGAGCTCTGGGCAGAGTTTACTATTTCTATAGACTCTGTTCTTTAACCCATGTCTGGCCTGCTAAAAATTCCCCCAGTAGGGGCTGGAGAGCTAGTACGAGGGTATAGGCTTACATGCAGCCAAGTCAGGTTTGATGCCCTCACCACTGTCCCGAGCACTGCCAGGAGAGAACCCTGAGTGCAGAGTCTAAAGCCCTGAGCACTGTCAGGTATGGCCCCAAAACGACACACAACACAGGAAATTTTTCCCAGTCCCATAGTGGCTACATGAGTCAAGCGCCACGTTGTTGTGGGGCCTGTGGATTATTTTGGCTGTCACTGTCAGCTTGTCCAGGAAAGATTTCTCCCTGTTTTCCCTGGTCCGCAGGTGTGAAAGGGTGTGATGTAGACCATCTAAGCTGCTGATGGAGTTGGGCTTGCGGGCCTCTGAAGCAGCCAAGCTGAGCGCGTGTGTGTGTGTGTGTGTGTGTGTGTGTGTGTGTGTGTGTGTGTGTGTTTCTGTCCTTCCCGGGTCCTTGACGTGTCAGTGATTGCTGGCCTGAATGACAGGGGGAGACTCTGCTATTCAGGTCTGTGTAAATGGCGCTCACTCAGTTTCTTTAATTTCACACCGAGACCACCCAACGTCGCAGCCCCCAGGCCATATGCCTTCTTTAAGCCCTTACCACATCCTGTTTATCCTTCCATCTGATGGTGGGCATTTGAGCTACTTCTGCCTTTTTGGCTGCTGTGGATATTCCTGCTGTGAGCATGGAATATAAATGATCTTTCTAAGACCATGCTTGGAATTCTTTGGGGTATGTATTTGGAAGTAGAATTTGCTGGATTTTCTATCTTCTTATTTACATCCCATTATACTTATCTGTTTTCTTATATCTTTTCCACTAACTTAAAACAAACTTTAGGACTTTAGGACCAGTGAGATAGTATAATGCGTAGGGTGCTTGTGTTGCAGTTAATTCCCTGGTAACAGGTATGATGCCCTGAGCCCTCCAAGAGTGATCCCTGAGTTAGAGCAGAGCCAGAAGTAAGACTGAGCACTTTCATTGGGATATGGCCCCCAGATCCAAACCTTGAAAAATATATATTTATAAAGCATAATATATATATATAGTATGTGTGTATATATATATGTATATATATATGAATGATGTAAATTGGTTACCATAGTGTTAATAAATGTTTTTGTGTGTTATATATACTTGATCACTTGATCACTTGACATCCCGTTATTCGTTGATTTGCTCAGGCGGGCACCAGTAACGCTTCCATTTGACCCTATCACGTGCCAGTGTAGCCCAATGGTATCTGCTTGCTTCAGGAATATGAAGAGCCTCAAACCGTTCGTTCAGGGTCTTGACGAAGAAGTTTGACCATCTTGTAGGTGGGCGGCCACGTCTTTTGACGTCCTGTGGGATCCAGTCGGCAACGGCTCTAGTCCAACGGTCATCTCCAAATTGCATTACATGTCCAGCCCATCTGATTTTCAACGCCTTGGCAAACGAGACAGAGTCCCTGACTCTGGATCATCAATGGAGGTCGGAACTCCGGATTCCTTCTCTCACTTGAGTGAGGCGTGATATTCCAAACATAGCTCTTTCAGTTCCTCTTTGGGAGACCCAAATAGCATTCTCATCCTGCTTTTGTAGGGCCCAGGTCTCTGAGGCATATGTTAATGCAGGGAGAATGGTGGAGTCGAAGACATGTGCCCGGAGTCGGAGGTTCTTTGTCCTTTTAGCTATTCCTTCGATGCTCTTGAAGGTGTTCCATGCCGCTTTCTTCCTCCTGCGCAGCTCAGGTTTTAGGTCGTTCATCATGTTGACTTCTCGACCTAGGTACACGTAACTGCTGCATTCAGAGATGTTTGTTCCATTGAGAATGAATGGGGCCTCTGGAACTAGTTCATTTTTCATGAACATAGTTTTGCTGAGATTCAGCTATAGACCTATATTTCCACATTCACAAGCACCAACAGGAGTGATCCCTGAGTGCCGAGCCAGGAGTGAGCCCTGAGCACCACCGGGCGTTGCCGCCCCCCCCCACCCCCAACCAGAAAGTTATAGTTCGTCTATACGCTGGATGGAATGTATGGAAAAAGGAAATAAAAAGACTCAGGCCCAGTTCTTTGTTCCCAGAATATGTGTCGGTCTGAAATGGTCTCATGTCTTTGGGGAACTTCATTTGGAGTTAGAGACTCTGAGATCTTTTAGGGAGTTTCCTGCTTTTTCATGAAGGGAGAGTCTGTGAATAGAGCTATGTTTTCCTGAACTTGGGCTCTTTTCTCAGGGAGTAACTTTGACAGATCTTCAGGAAGCCGAAAGAACTTTCAGCCGGTCGAGGGCAGAGCGACAGGCTCAGGAGCAGCCAAGCCAGCAGCCCCCGGCAGCGACGAGCCGGAGGGAGAGCACCGAGAAGCATGAGGCCACCGCCTCAGACCCTGAGGAGGCCACGCCGTCGGCGGACAGCAGCCGGGATGAAGAGGTGAGCCCGGGTGTGCACACGGCCATGTCCCTGGAAACAGGCTCATTCGTGAGGGAGAGCTCGCACTGGGCTGCTCAGCGATTAGAAAAACACTTTATGTCTGTTGGCAATCTTGTGAGTGCAAGAATTCAGAAGATGGGGGCCTGAGCGATAGCCCAGCGGGTAGGGCGCTTGCCTTGCACGCAGCTGGCCGGCCCATGCCGGCCAGGGTTCATTCCCGGCATCCCATATGGTCCCCCCGAGCACCGCCAGGTGTAATTCCCTGAGTGCAGAGCCAGGAGTAACCCCTGAGCATCGCCGGTGTGACCCAAAAAGCAAAGAAAAAAAAAACAAAGAAGATGCTAACCCTGAAGTAATTTTTACCTCCCACCCACTTGGAATTGAACAAATGCAGTATTATTGTGATTTAATGGACCTATAACATATTTTAGTTTTAGGTATACAGCATAATAATTTGATTGATAAATGTATTTATTGTGTGATGATTACCATAAGCTTAGTTAACTAAATATATTTTGCTTAATAATTTAGTGATGTCAATCTTTCATAGTTTTTTTTTTTATTTTTGTGTTATTATTCTTGTTGTTGACATTGTGGTGTGATCAAGCCTGGCTGTGGTGTTTGCTCGCATGCTCACCAAGGGTCACTTCTTGGCTGTGACACTCACTTTTTTTAAAAAAATTATTTCCTTTTAAAATTTATTTTTGTATTATTTTTGTTTGGGGGTCACAGCTGTCTGTGCTGAGGGCTTACTCCTGGCTCTGCACTCAGAGATCACTCCTGGTGAGCTCAGGGGACCATATATGGTATCAGGGTTTGAACTCTGGCCCACCGCACACAAGGCATATGCCCTCCCAGTTGTACTGTCTCTTTAGCCTGATCTCCTTTTTTTAAGAATTGCATGGTTTGTGACCGTGTCAGTGTTAACGGCTTTGGGTATACAAATTTCTTGCACCTTTTTTGCAGGCCTCTACGTGCAAGGATTGTGCTTTACTCTGCTGGTGGTATGTGTGCTTGCCAGGGGTCACACCCCTTTTGGTGCTTCTACACACCTAGTTGTGGTGCTGTCAGGGTCTTGCTTGACTCAGGTGGGACACAGGGAATTTGAACTCATGACCATAAGCTTGCAAGGCAGCTCTCAAGCCACTGTGCTGTTCCTCCAGGACCTAATGAAGCATTTTCTCTTTGAAAACAAAAATGAGGTTATCATATAATAAAATACAAGTAGAAATATAAGTGCTTTTTGAATATTAACTTTATGCATGCATTATATTATTTTGTATGTATTAACTAGTTTAATCCTTAAAACAACTCTCAGGTGATATTATTCTATTTTAAATATAAGAAAAGGGTCAGGGTAGTCGCTCAGAGGGCTGGAGTGCATGCACTAGGCCCCAATTCAATCCCGGCATAAATGGCTCCCAGAGCACTGCCAGGTAGAGTCCCCAGGACCATACATGCAAGACCACTGCAGCATCAGCCCAGTGAGCCATCTGGCCT
Organism: Cryptotis parvus; assembly: GCA_021461705.1. Classification (NCBI taxonomy): domain Eukaryota; kingdom Metazoa; phylum Chordata; class Mammalia; order Eulipotyphla; family Soricidae; genus Cryptotis; species Cryptotis parvus. Next base: position 122,756 of record JAJIBD010005095.1, on the reverse strand, counting down.
TAGTGGCCAGGAGTGGACTCGGGTTCCTGAGCACAGCTCGGGCCCCTCCACCCCAGCATGTGAAATGGACTGGTTCAGAGATTTGCTTGGCATTTCCCATGCTAAGGCACAGTTCGACAAATAACTGAACAAAGGCAGCCCAGTGCTACCACAGTTTACTCGTTTAAGCTTAGGAATTCCAGCAAACCTACGTGTTTCCAAAGTGCCCCTTAACCCCATACCACAAGATGTCACTGTTGGAATGGATTTGTTGACTTATGTGAATTTTATTTAGAGTGAACGACTCTCCTGGTTTTCCTGGGTGGTTCCAGTGATACCAGTTAATCCAAATTCCCTGTTGTTATACCTCTGGAGGTATAACACCACTTCTGCCACTCTCAGCAGTGGCCACCTCTGATGACAAATTCTACGGTCATTAGAGTCCTAGGAGAAGGGGCATAATCCTTCCTTCAATCCTTTATCTCTGTGGTCTTCGTTCCCTTAGCTGTTGTTCATCGAAGAGTATCAGGAACTGTTCTGCGTCCCAACATACATGATCTTAGTCAACCCTTCTTATCCTCACTGAGGAAATATTATCGCATTATCACATCCAAAGAAGTCCAAGCTCGGGGATGTTAAGTACCACTTGAGGTTACAAAGCTAATAAATGTTGTAGTTAGAATTCAAACCAACTTCTGACTGACATCAAACATTACAGTAGTTTGTGGTTTTTTCGTTTGTCTTGTTTTTTGGGACCAATCCAGCAATTTTCAGAGCCTATTGCTGGCTCTGTGCTCAGGGATCACGCCTGGCAGTTCAGTGGACCATATGGGATGCTGGGGATTGAACCCACGTCGGCTGTGTGCAAGGCAAATGCCCTACCTGCTGTACTATTGGTCTGATCCCCTATTTGTTATATCTTTATAATTTGTTATATATATAATTTTATGATTTTGTGCGAGGTAAGAATTTCACTGTCACTGCATCTTCATTAAACAAATTAAGGCTTGGGGCCAGAGCGATAGCCCAGCAGGTAGGGCGTTTGCCTTGCACGCAGCCAGCCTGTGCCGGCCTGGGTTCAATCCCCGGCATCCCATATGGTCCCCCGAGCATCACCAGGAGTAATTCCTGAGTGCAGAGCCAGGAGTAACCCCTAAGCATCGCCGGGTGTGACCCAAAAAAGCAAAAAAACAAAAAAAATTAAGGCTTATTGTTGTCAGGTAGCCGTATCTTAACTTCTGGGGCAAAGTTCCAGAAAAAAAATTTAAAGGGGAAATTGGAGATTTTTAGAAAATTTGTATAAACCTGGTTGTGGGTTATTTTGGAGTGATCTACTTTCTATATAATACCTTCACATTCCTAAATATAATACCTTCTCATATAATACCTTCACATTCCTGAATTTTTTGTTCGCATATGGAAACCTTGTCTTTAGAAAGGTCACAATCCTTTCTGTATTCATTCCAAAACAAAATGAATTTTTACCAGCAAGGTACTTACCTACTGCCTTTAAGTCATTTAGGAGTAATTTTCCTGAGATGCCACAACATGAGGGTATTTTCAGAATAGGGATCCAGAGGCTATTTTTTTATGGTTGATGAACTTTAATTTACTTCAATAGCTATTTGAGTTTCTGCTACCTTTTCCTCTACTTGTAGAGGAAAAGCACATTTTAATTTTATTTGGGGTTTGGGGTCAAACCTTGCTGTGCTCGGGATTATGTTGGCTCTGTGCTCATAGTGACCCTTGGTGGCTCAGGGAACCCGATATGTTGCTGGGAGTGTGACTGGTGTGAGCCTCATACAACACAAAGGCTTTCTTCTTGGACTGTCTCGCCAGCCTTTGTTTCATTTTGTTTCATTTTATTTTATTGGTGGGTGGGGTGCCCCTTTTTGTGCCTGGAACCATTTTTTCTTAGTGCAGCCATGTACAAGGCAGTGCCTGGACCTCTATTGTTTCTCTGACCCTTGTTTTATTTCTTAATTTTTGCAGTTGTGGGATCTGGGTGGGGAGCAACCCCTTTCGTTTGGGGGTTCATGTGGTACCAAAATCCAACCCAGGACCTTTCACGTGCAAGCTCAGTTGAGCCACACCCCCAGCCCTAAAGCGTTCATTGGGAATAAACCTGCTGTCCCCCTCCTTTGGTCGGACTTGACCTCTTACATCTCACCCTGTGGATCATTTCCAGCCTGTCTATCGTCGCCTGAGATGTTCAGCTCAGGCTGACAAACCCACAACACCAGTGTCTCCGTCTGCGTCAAAACCCTCCCTCTTCGCCACGTCCCATCTGCGGACAAGTAGATATTCAGCCCGTGATTCTGAGAGTTCAGAGACGACCACAGACACTGCGACTGCACAGGAAATGGACAAAAACGGTGCGTGGGGGTCCACAGACGCCCGCCCTTCCTCGCCGCACCCTCCAGATTCTTACAGACCATCCTGTGTTTTGTCTTTGACCAGAGAAAGAAGCAGATTTGGACGACTCGTCCTCCAACAGGCTGTCCACTCGTGACAGGAGGCGGCCCAAGGAACGACGGAAGAGGCACGGGCATTTGGATAACGGATGTAAGTGCGTTGGTCTGTGCTGGGTCACTTCAGGTCACCCTTGGCTGCCATCTTTTTTGTGGGCTGATCTGGGTCACCTCAGGTCACCCTCAGCCGCCATCTTTTCTGTGGGCTGATCTGTGCTGGGTCACCTCAGGTCACCCTTGGCCGCCATCTTTTCTGTGGGCTGATCTGTGCTGGGTCACCTCAGGTCACCCTTGGCCGCCATCTTTTCTGTGGGCTGATCTGTGCTGAGTCACCTCAGGTCACCCTCAGCCGCCATCTTTTCTGCGGAGTTAAATGTGTCTATTCCAGAGAAGAGCTCCTAGGTACTGCCATGCATTTCATAGGTTGTTAAGACAACACTACTGAGGGACTGGAGAAAGACACAAATAGTCTGGGTTCTTGAATGTGTTCTGTCTGGATGCCCAATGCCTCAGGACACAGGCAGGCCAATAATAAGCACTCAGTGAACAGCTGGTAACACATGAAGAAGGTGGGAATCTATATAACCAGATAAACAGCAACTAAGCTTATCTGTTAGCATTAGGTCCTGGTCAGCAATATCTTTCTTTTTTTTTATTTTTTGGGCCACACCCAGCAATGCTCAGGGGTTACTCCCGCTCTGCACTCAGGAATTCCTCCTGGCAGTGCTCAGGGACCATATGGGATGCCAGGGGTAGACCCCAAGTCAGCTGTGTGCAAGGCAAACACCCTCCCTGCTGGACTATCACTCCCGCCACAGCAATATCTTTCTGCCCCATATTATCAGCAGAGATTCTTACTAAGTGTCTTAGGTTGACTACACTACAAGAATTTCATGGAACTCAGAGTCTACAAGTAACATAATTATTCATTTGCCTGCATTTTACGGACAGGAAAAAAGGGACAAATAATAGGAAAACAGATGAACTGTGACTTTCAGATAAAGACACATGCCCATGTGCCTCTCCGACACGCAGTACTTCAACTCACCCCCATGTTCTATACCCTTTTCGCTCAGACCTTGTTACTGAAATTTGTTTATTTATTTGTTTTGCTTTTTTGGACCATAACCAGCAGTTCTCTTTTTGGGCTTACTCCTGGCCCTGTGCTCAGGGATCACCCCTAGAAGTGCTCAGGGGACCATAAGGAATGCCAGGGATTGAACTTGGATGGACCATGTGCAAGGCAAACGTTCTCCCCGTTGTCTCCTCATGGAATTTTTAAAATAAAGTGGCCAGTAGTGAAGAGGTTCAGGGTTTTCACTGCCTCATCAGAGGAGATAAGAAATAAACAGTTAACAGTCTTTCATCTAAGTAGCTTTTTATCTAAAGCTATTGTTTAGATGAAAGCATTTCATGTAATGGGGCCAGAAGCCCTGCCAGCTATTGAGAAAGATGAAAGAACATGTTTTCCACAAGGCCCCTTTTCCCACCATGGTGCACTTGATTTCTTTTTGACTGTAGGTGGCGTTGCCAAGCTGTGTCTCTGGCAGCTGCTGGAGCGCAGTGGCAGAGCCTCGAGGGGCAGTCACTTGTCAGTGCCCATGTGTGCCCTTGCATCCGGGATGGGAGCTGACCTTGCTGCTCTCTGGGATATCTGTGACCATGACCCTCTTGTTTCTTTCTCCATCCTTTTCAGGACGACGAAACTGGTGGCTCAGAAGAGGGGGAAAGAATCGTGGGTAAGTGACTAGTGCTCGAGGCAGACTGCTCCTGGCCCCATTTGCTCCTGTGCATACAGCCCAGGGCCAGTTCGGTGAGGGGACAGTTTGGGACCAGACGCTTCTCTGAGCCCTGTGACGGGTGTTGCTGGTGTTGTTTTCCTACAGGGCATAGCAGTGCCCATGTCCTTGGACCAGTTTCCGATGATTTTTCTGTGCCTACTATCAGTCTCTAACACCACTGCTGTACTTGTCTCCGTTTTCTCTCTGTATGTTATTGGCGGGTATAAAGCACTCTGGAATCTTGGGGAGAAATGTAGATTGTTATACTGTTTCTCTTATTAATGCAGACCGCATTAATGGAAATGAACATACATGTAAAGTACGTAAAGCATCAATTCAAAAGTCATTTATATTTGACTTTGAAATAGTGTTAGCTGCCTGGCTCTATGTAACACCGACTCCTTAAGGCCTGGCAGTCATTGTCCTGCGTCCAGCTCTCCCGATTCTCTTGGTGTGTGAACGCTAGCCCCTCAGATGTGGTGGAAAGTTAGTGATTTTCTCCTTGGCGCATTTATCAGGAAGGAAGTAAATTATTTTTCTTTTTTTAAAAAATATTTTTATTATACCACTGTGAGATATACAATTACAAAGATGTTCATGTTTGGGTTTTAGTCATACAGTGATCCAGCACCCATCCCTCCACCAGTGCCCATTTCCCATCACCAGTGTCCCAAATTCCCTCCCCTCCCCCAGCCTGCCTCTATGGCAGACTCTTTATTTTCTTTTGGTCACACCCGGCAATGCTCAGGGGTTACTCCTGGCTCTACACTCAGGATCTACTCCTGGCAGTATGGCAGACTCTTTACCTCTTCTCTCTCTCTCTCTCTCTCTCTCTCTCTCTCTCTCTCTCTCTCTCTCTCTCTCTTCTTTCACATTGTGGCTTGCAATAAGTAAATTATTTTTCACCAAATTAATTGAGGCTGTGTGTGGTTAGAAGTAGTGCAAAGAGAGGGCCTGTTTGCAGCCTGAGGGTAGTATGGAAGTGTGTTCCTAGAATATCAGCAACTAACCCATGTTAGCAGAGGTAATAAAAGCTAATTAATCATTGATCGGCCTTTATTTCAGTCAAGATCCAAAGCCTCCCCAGTGACCTCCCAGAAGGCGACATAGAATTGAAGTGAGGGTTTCTTCACAAGGATGAGCTGTGTCATGGTCCTTTGGGATGGTGTGTGGCATGGGTGTGGTGTGTACACACAGGCACAAGACATGCAGCGTGTAAACAACTGGATTCTTCCAAGAGGCTGGGGAGGCTTTTGGAGGCGAACAAGGACAGGGACCATTGCTTTGGGAATTATAAGATGCCCCCAAATAGAGAATCCGAATAATAGATTACAAAGCATTGAAATGGACTGTAATCTCGAGAGAGCAGGAACGGCCATTTCAGTCCATAAGGGGATCATCATAAGGGAGCCTTTCTTATTGGGGAATGGTTTTTGGCCTGTGAATCTTTGTGTCTTCTTTTCTAATCTATTTGACGTGGATAAATACTGGCTTAGGGCTTAAAGTAAGGAAAAGGAAGATGTTCTAGATGCTGCCCAGACAAGTTCATTTTAGGACTACTGGCTTCAGGTAAGGAAAGCGGAAACTGGTGGGGTTTGACATGAAATTTGTCAGACTGGTAAAGGTTCCATTCACTTGTGTTCACTGGTTTTTTACTGTGTGAATCTTAAGAGAAGAGCGAGCAGTGTACTATGTCTAAACCAGTTACTCTGCTTGTAAATCGCTGCAATTCTATTTCAAGTGAACCAGTACTGTCTTCTCATTGTGCTCTCTCCTGCACCCATGTCCTGCCGTCAAACAAGAGTCCACTTGTTTCTGCAGCAGAGATGATCAGCCTGAGGGAGGGGCATTCTGTCACAGTGGCATTGGGCCAACCTGGGGACTCCTGAGAAGCAAGGGAGGTTTGTCCTTGTCTCGGTTTGGGGATCAGTGACACTAGCTCAGCTCTGGAAACCATATCGCCTCTCTTCTATGTCCTAGCACATTCCTTTCTTCACTTGATCACTTGACTTCCCGTAGATCATCGATTTACTCGAGCGGGCACCAGTAACATCTCAATATGTCCTGTCACATGTGAGATAGCATCTGTCACATGTGAGATAGCCCAGGGCATCTGCCCACTCCAGGAACATAAAGAGCCTCAGATGAGCCTCATCAAGTCATGGGAATGAGGTCTATAATTGTTACTGGTATTTGTCATGTCAAATACGACACGGGTAGCTTGCCAGGCTGGCAACTCCCAAAAGTTATCAACTCTAATGTGTAAAGAAGACATACTCAAAATAATTCCATAGTAAAGATTTTACAGAAAGCGAAGTTTTTAAGTCTGTTCTAGTCTGTCTCTATGTAACGGACTTTATTTACAGTGAGGCAAATCTGGACACATCAGTTAATTATGGAACAATAAGAATAGGCTTTGACCCACTAAATTTCATTTCTCACTAACTTCCTTACACTCAAGGAAGTTATTGATCTCTACGCTGTCCCTCAATGGGAGTCTGCCCAAGTGGACTTGACTACCGCTCCAGAAGAAGACTTAATACATGAATCTCTTGACTGAGTCTCTTGGCTTGGCAGAAGTAGCACTGACTGTGAATATAGGAAGAAAACTTGGGAGTTCTATAAAGAATCTATTCAAAAATTATCTTTCTGTGCGGGGCGCCGGGGTCCCCGACGTGCCGGGGCGGGTTCCCTTCTACCTCGAGCCGGCGGGTGGTGAGACTCAGGTCCGTGCAGTTTTAAAGGGCTTTACTATCACAAGTTCCAATATACAATCCAAGGGGGGAAACCTCTGGACTCTGGGTTCCAGCTAGGCCCCAGCCAGGTGTGGCCCAGTGGCGCCACCCTGTGGGGCCACGAGAATGGGAGGACGGAGGCCCAAGGGAGGCCAATGGCCAAAGGGGGAAAAAAGAGGCGATTCTTTCTTCTTACATCTTAATTTTAGCTAGGATCCCCCACTCCCGTCCCCCATCGGGCTGGGCTTCTAGGATGAAAACGGAAAATAGCTTTATAGAAATGTGCACTCAGGAGACCATCTGGTTGTTTACAAGGACCCAGAGCTATTAAAGCCTCCTGGGCTGGGAGAAGCTATAGCTAATGTAACTTCCCTGGCGGAGGTCAAAGCCTCAGGTTTTCTCCGCACCTCACTAATATCTGAGCCAAGATCGCGGATGCCTTTAGGGTAGAGAGGGGGGTTTCGAGATGGCATGTCTCGTCAGCTATCATGCCGTATTTTCCAACCTCAAGAATCCGTCTCTCGGTGTTGTTTTAGTGCCTTGAGTTCGGGGCCATGCTGCGGGGGCCGTCCCTCTTAGAGACACGGGGGCGGAGTGGTCCACGCGGGGATTCGCGGGGGATCGGAGGGGGCCAACCACTAAATTCCACTGATTTAATTTTTAAAATAATTCATCCAAATGAGACAAATATGACTTCTATAGTAGCTCTAATTATCCCTTCACTTAAAAAGTATTTTTGTCTGCTTTATCTGCTCCCTTCCCAGGGTCTCTTGGCCTGCGTGCCGGCTTCCCCAGAGCGCTACCCTCTCCTTAAAAAAAAAAAGTATTTATTGTCCAAAACCTTTTTCATAAAATTTTTTAGTGTTATCTACCTAACCACCAACTGAGAAAAAGGCACTGATGTCTCCATACACATTCCTCTTGAGCACATTCCTCAAGAAGAATCAAATCTATTCTTTTTGAAGCTTTGTGGGGCCAGAGAGATAGCACAGTGGGTAGGTTGTTTGCCTTGCATGCTGCTGACCTGGGTTTGATCCCCGGCATCCCCTATGATCCCTGTGCACCGCCAGGACTAATTCCTGAGTGCAGAACCAGGAGTAACCCCTCAGCATTGGCCAGGTGTGACCAAAAACAGCAGCAACAACAACAACAACAACAAATTGCAATCAATAAATTGCAGATTCTAAATATTCAGTTTGAGATTAAACAACTGCATCTACCCCCAGAATGACTCTATAAAAAACTGATGTCTTTGCAGCTCCTTGGTAAGACAGGTCTGTTAGTTATACTAGGTATGTGTCAGTGTCCAGAAGTCTTAGTAAACCCTTTTTCTTGCTAAGGAAAAGAATAACGAATTGTAAATCTCCAGATGAAGAAGGTCACTTAGGTCACTTAGCAGAGGGTCAGTGCCTTCATGTTCAGGAGAGTGTTTGCTCTCTAGTGGTGATCACGAAGAATGTTTGCTCCTTCCAATGGGACTCACACATTGACGGTGACCTTTGGGCTCTTTCCCTCTTTCATCTCCTGAATCTCTGGCCTGCCTGCTTTTAACTACACCCAGTTTTACCTCCTGTCTTCCTCCCCACCCTTACCCACTGTCCTATTTCCTGCTCCGGAGGCAACTTTTCAAATCCAATTCTGTTATATAATTGAATTTCTCACTAGAGGGCACAAGTGGCCAAGAGAAAGGATGCGATGAATAAGCAGAAATGGGGTCCAGTGAGGCTGAGCCATCAGAATGGGGTCCAGTGAGGCTGAGCCTGAGTCGAATTGCTTTTTGTTTTAAAGTAACGCGTGAAGAACACAGTTCGATGTAGTCAGTGTACTGCATCCCAGATTTTCATATCTTAGAATTGGAGAGGAATTTAGTTAGAGTAAACCTGAGTTAATAATTTTATTTCACAGCTAAGAAAACTGACACCCAGGATCGGAGTGATAGTACATTGGGTCAGGTGTTTGCTTTGCATGTGGCTGACCGAGGTTCAATCCCTGGCATTTCCTATGATTCCCCCACGCCTGCCAGGAGTAAACATAGAGCCAGGAATAAACCCTGAGCCTAATTGGATGTGGGGAAAAAAACCCAAAACTAAATAAACAAACAAAAACAAAGAAAACTGATGCCCAGATAAGTTAAGGCCTGTTTCAGTATGAAGTGTGAAGTTAAGATCTGTTTCGGTACTTGAAAGTTCCATAGGTAAACTGCCTTGGAGAACCTGTTTTATGACTATTGAGGCTGCCATCCTGAATTAAGGCTTACCTACTTCTCCATTCCCTGTTCTTATTAATGCAGGTTACAGGTTTGTTTTTGTTTCATTTTGCTTCCCTTTCTTGGAGTGAATTGTCATTAAATTGACTTTAGTAGCATTTTAACTTTTCAATGCAGGAATGTCTTCATGCCCAGTGGGCCCTGGGCAGCCAATGAGAAGTACACATCTGTCTTGCCATTTTCCTTGCCAGGCTTTATGTGGTCCACAGGCCAGACATTCCCTACCTTGCCATAGGCCTGTAATCCCTAAATTGCCATAGATTTGTTTTGTTTTGTTTTGTTTTGTTTTTGGGGGTTACACCTGGCGATGTTCAGGGATTACTCCTGGCTCTGCACTCAGGAATTACTGGCAGTGCTCCGGGGACTCTATGGGATGCCGGATATCAAACCCAGGTTGGCCGTTTGCAAGGCAAATGCCCTACTCACTGTACTATGACTCCGCCCCTGACATAAGTTATTGTAAGGACTTTTTCCTTTTTCATATATTTAAGGCATTTGCCTGACCACTGATCCAGGACCCTGGTTTTTATGTGAATCAGTAAATCCTTACAGTAGAGTTTCAGATAGAAGAATGATGCATGTCTACTTTTCTTAAAGTGCATCTGAATGGAAGCCAAAATATAGTGTAGATGACTATTACAAGATTGAACCAGGGTGAGGAGCAAGTACTGAGACCCTGACGTTTTCTTTTCAGAATGTTTTGCAGGGACTACTGACGAGATTTGTTATTGCATTGGATAGAGGGTGAGATAACCAGAAAGAAATCAAGCTTGATGGGCTGGAGAGATAGCACAGTGGAGAGGGCATTTGCCTTGCCCATAAGGCAAATGTCTGACCCAGGTTCGATCCCCAGCATCCCTTACAGTCCCTCAAGCACTGCCAGGAGTAAGTCCTTGGGCAAAGCCAGGAGTAACCGCCAAGCATCACCAGGTGTGATCCAAAAAGCCAAAAAAATTATTTTTTTAAATCAAGCTTGACACCTTTTAGCTAAGGCAACAGAAAGGTGTTTTCCATTAACACAGTGGCATTGATTGTGGTAGAAATAGACTGTGGGTGGCAAATAGCCTTTGGTTTTGGTTTTAGAAATGTTATAGCTGATAGCTGTTGACATTCACGTAGAAATGTGAAGAGGAGAATTGGAGGTAGGAGTGTGGAGTTAGGTGAGTTACAGGAGAGGCTGTGGAAACCTGGGCGTCAGTAAACATATAGCCTGTCCTTAACACCATGCAGAAGGATGAGATGACTAAGGAAGTGACTCTCAACAGGAAAAGGCTGAAGCAAGCAGCAAGTGTCGCTCTGAAGTTCAGTGTGAGAAGCCTGTGTCTGAGAACAAGGGCTCTTTCCCCTCCTCCAAACCAACCATAGAAGCTATTGTTGCTTGCTGTTTCTCCACCTATGTGAGACCGTTAGCCATGAGCTCTGCTCATTCTGTTTCGGAATGTTGCACAGCGCTACGGTGCTGGACAATCCAGAGTGTCCCAAGACCTTTTGAGATCACGATTTGCTTCTCTGCTGCAGGACTTGTGCAGGAATGTGACAAGAGTGTTCTGTTACCTTGGAGATCAATTAAAACCACATTTGCAAATACTCATTTGAGTTGATTTAGGTTTTTATCTTGCTTTGCCTAATTTCCCTTAGTTTCATTACATGTTTGAACTAGCACGTTCATTTCACTTTAGATAGAGCTTTCTGCAAAAGTTGTTTCTAGGTGCTATTTCGTACACTAAAATCTGATTGAGCTCGGATGGCTAGAACGGCAATCACCATTTAAATTGAATTTTAGAACTCTAGACTTTGAATTTTAGAACTGAAAGAGACTTTAAAGACCATCTAATTGAACTCATTTTAAAGATAACAGTTGAGACTCAAAGAGACTAGGTAACTTGTCAGGATCACAGAGCTAGCTTCCTGTTTTATGGCTCTGTACCTCCAGTGGAATTTTTGTCTTTGTTATATAGCTTACATGATACAGAGTAAGTCTAACAATATTGTGTGGTACTGGCAAGTTACCCGTGTAGCATTTGATATGCCAGAACCAGTAATAATAATAGACCTCATTTCCATGACCTGAAGGAATGAATGGTTCGAGGCTCTTCATGTTCCTGGAGAGAGCAGAGGCCCTTGAGCTATACTAGCATGCAAACAGGGACGAATGGAGACGTTACTGGGGCCGCTCCAGCAAATCTGTGCACAATGGGAAGACAAGTGATACAAGTGAAGTGATACTAAGCAGTTAAGGAGGCAGACCCAGGAACTAGGTCAAACAGCAGCTGACCCCTTAATTCCTTTGAATAAGTTGCCCACCTTTCTGTGCCTCAGTTTCCCCGTCCCTATAAAGTGGGGACAATAACAGTATCTATGTCTTCAAGTATGAGATGAAAATGAGTTAGAGTTGTGAAATAAAAATGAATCAGTATTTGTGAAATGAAAATGAGTTTGATAATTAAATAATAATTAGACAGTAATAATTAGACTGATGGTTGCAATCCATTCCAATTATTTTCCAAATCATTAGGTTCTTAAGGCTGGATGAGAGTGAGGGTTTTTTTTAATACTTTTATTGACCTTATAATCATGTGATTTTTAATTTATTTATTGATTTACCCAGAAAGAACGAATCATGAACAGCAAGTCCAGAAAGTAGCCAAAGGTCTTTAATAATTTCAACATATGCCTGCAGGTTTGTTGTTAGGTTTGGGTTTTTTTTTTTTGGGGGGGAGGGGGTTGATTTTGGGCCGAAGGTATCTAGGATTTTGGGCTTACGTCTGGCTCTGGGTTGAGAGATCATTTCTGGCAGGGCTTGGGGGACCATATGGATGCTGGGGATCAGACCTGGGTCAGCCATGTGCAAGGCCAGTGCCCTATCCACAGTACTATCCACACACAGGCATCATCTTAAGAGAGAATTTTCTTTTTAACTTTATTTGGACACTGGTTCACAGAGTTGTTCATAATACAATTGTTGCAGGCATTCAGTGATCCAGCACCAATCCCACCACCAGTGTGACCATCCCCCCCACCATGTCTCCATTTTCCCAACCAACCCCATGCCTGGCCTTTCAGCAAACACAAAATAACTTATTTCCTGTTGCTTGTTACAACTATATCTCTAAAGGGATTATTAATAATTAGTGAAATAAAATGTATGAAAATCATTATATCACACGTTGTTATACCACAGATTATTGTAATGGGGTCATTCAGTCCCTGTCTGGCAGTTTTGGAAGCTGTTTATTGCTGCTTGAGCCTTCTGTGTTACCGCGTCTGTTTACCAAGCTGAGTTGGCGTCTCTGCTACTTTCCCGTCTCACTGGTGTGCTCCGGCCGGCGCTGTCAGTATTGTGGATACACAGCCACAAGCTCCAGGATCCGTAGAGCTGGGTCAATGATTGAGCTTACCTGGCAGTCGCTGCGACTTCTAGGAGAAGATGTAGCCTGACCCACTCCAAGAAGACCCCTGAGTTTTCAGCCTGAAGACTGGTGTCCCTGGAATTCGCCTTGGTTTGGTGTCCCTGCAGAGAGTATTCGTGAAGCAGCTATGGGGTGTGGGTGTGGCTGCCAGAGCTTCCAGAAGTTCCACAGTGGGGAGACTGCTGGCCCACTCCAAGAAGACCAGGGTTTTCAGGCTGAAAACTCCCAGAGGTCACCAGCCCCTGGGAGTTGGTGTCTCCATGTGGAAAGGCCAGCTATCCTGGCTGTGTGCATGGAAGGGCACCGGGAAGGAGAGCGGTGATGAGAAATGGCAGCAGACCAGTTCTGTGGGTAGCAGCTTCCTCCTGGCCTCTGTGGGATTGTGCAGGATTGTTATGTCTGCAGAGGTTAGTCGTGAAGCAGGAGGGTTGGGCCGTTGGCGTGGAGGCAGCTGTGGGACGTCAAGGGAAAGCGTTTACAATTTATGTTTATTAGAGATCTTGATTTACAAAGTTGTCCAGAATAGAGTGGTTTCAGGCACGCGGTGTTCCAACACCAGTCCCTCGGCCAGTGTCCCCCAGGTTCCTCCCGCCCCCCCATCCTCCCTCCCGTGGCAGGCTCTTAACAAATTTATTTCATATTGCTCGCTCCAGCAAAGCTTAAAGGCATGGCAAATGGAGTTTATGATGTTTTTAGTCCCTGTAAAGAAGCTCAAATCATTTAATACAGCATAATAGAATGCCTGTCCAAAGAGAAATTTGAAAAGGGATTGCCAGGATGGGAGGGAGAGACGAGACGAGAGAGGAAGAGAAAAAGAGAGGAAGAAGAAGAAGAGGAAGATTAAGAGAGAGGAAGAATAAGAACAAACATTTTTCTTTCTCTCAGAAGCTTCTGAGCACCTTATCAGATCAAGCCCCTGTGAAAATCTGTCAGCCAAGCAGTCTTTCATACATCCATGCCTAAATTACCACCCCCACATTAGGTTTCTTTGCTTTTTTGGGTCACACCTGGCAATGCTCAGGGGTTTCTCCTGGCTCTGCACCTAGGAATTACTCCGGCGGTGCTTGGGGAACCATATGGGATGCCAGAAATCGAACCCGGCCGGCATGGGCCGACCGCATGCAAGGCAAACGCCCTACCCGCTGGGCTATCGCTCCGGCCCCCTTTACCAGCATTTCTTTTTTTTTTTTTTTACCAGCATTTCTAACAATGCACTTTTTACGTCTCAGCCCCTTTACCTGTTTACTCTAGTGTTTTGCAGCTTTGATTATTAACTGGAACTTTGCCTCTCTCTTGAGCATATTTTGCTTCTTAAGTGATGTATCACTAATTCACAGTACTGCGGAGTTGCAGAAGTCTAACTTCATCCGTCCATACATGGATGGGACTTACACCAACCGCCTTATTCTACCTCGCCTCACTCCTCCCCTCCCCAGCCCTGCTCTCCGGAACCAGCCTCATTTTCGCCTAGTCTAGGAATTGGTTCTGCCAATTGGTTCTGTCAGTTACAAGCAATGTGTAAAAATCACGTTACTTCATCTTACGAAGCCCCTCTCTCTGCCAGAAGGCACCGTGTCTTCCTGTCCACTCTCAGTTGCCCAGGGCAGTAGTAGTGCTGACGCTCTTCTCTTGGGTAAAGGACAGCAGTGTTGTGTGCGCCTCTCCGGGGCTGGTTGCCTAATATGGTAAGGTATGTCCCGGCCACTGTACGTCCGCACAGAGCAGCAGTGTGAGCACGTTTAAAGGCACTGTAGGTGAACTGGCAGCTCGTTGTTCGTGTAGTGTAGCAGTGTTTTGCATAGTATTGTAACCACTGCATTAAAAAAAAGTCTCTCTTCCTTTGTATAGCGGAAAAGGGTGATGAAATACAATTCCTTCCTTCACCTCTTTATCTGTAGCTGAAAGTGTAGGGCTGGAGGAAGGGTAGTTGTTTGTATTATGAGTGGATTTTAGGAAGTCTGAAAAATTTAATATATGCCCTGTGGATATAAAAAGTAAGGAGCGACTTCATAAGCAGTGGCTGTTCTAAACAGCCTCTGGGAGTTGGTGTCCCCATGTGGAAAGGCCTGACTGCGTGCCGTGGAGACAGAGGGCACCCGGGAAGGAGACAGCGACTGAGAAATGGCAGTAGACCAGTTCTGTGGGTCGCAGCTTCCCTCCTAGCCACTGTGTGTTGAAGGAGTCGGTCCCACAATAGCCTGGATTGAGCTTTCCTTCTGATGTACATTAGTTCTGGCTTTGCAGCTACAGTTTCTTAAAATACAGCGGATGCGGTGAGTTTCTATATAAGGGTCAGATTGTGCCTTGCTCTCGCCCCAGCTGTCTGAACCATCTTGGGAACAAAGTTTCTCCTGGTCTCTTCCTTTTAAGGAGACTGACTGTAATTTTTGGACCCTCTGTTCCTATTATATACTGAATTCTGCTCAAATTAGAAGTTTGTTTTGAGGGTGGAATAAATTGAAGTTTCTCTTCTTCCACAAACATGGTATCCAAAGATGAGGATGGTTTATTAGCGACTAAGGATCTTATAGCTAAACTCTTGACTCTTTGTTTTTTTCCTTCTGCCTCTGACTACAGTCATGATATTCGTTTATGTCAGTTAACTGTGACCTTGTGTCTCTGTGAAGGGATTCTGATGAGCATGAAAGCTGCTGAAACTTTCATCATCATCATCGCCGCCTTCGCTGCCGTCGTTCTTATAAAGGAGCTACATTCCATTATAGAAAAACAAAGTTTTGAAAAGAATAAAATGGACCAAACCTGTAGCAGAAGGCAGAGCATTTGCCTTGCACACGACCCACCCGGGTTCGATCCCCGGCATCCCATATAGTCCCCTGAGCACCACCAGGAGTAATTCCTGAGTGCAGAGGCAGGAGTGACCCCTGAGCATCACCGGTTTGACCCAAAAAAGGAAAAAAGAAGAGTAAAAAGAAAAGAAGGAAACAGTGATTCACAAGCAGCAGGAATGTTCATGGAAGAGGTTAGAGGGTACGGGAGCTGAGTGAACGGGATCAGAGTGATTGGGAGCTGCTCTTTGTAACCAGTGGGCGGAGGCAGAGATGCCGGCTCCGGCTACCCAGTGTGCCCCACAGAGCAAGCACCTAATCTGTTGTTCTTGGCCTTTGCTTTTCTCCCTGGACAGTTACAGGTAGCAGCCTCTCCATCACCTGAGTCAAAACCACACTTGATTTTTACATACGTTCACTTTTTTTTTTTTTTCAGAATGCAATTTTGAAAATCCAGCCACCACGATGTTGGTGAAAAGAAAACATATGTTTAGTTTTACTCCTCTTTGGGGCCACCATCATGTAACATAGCCTACATATCTGTATTTGATTCTGCCATCATGGAAGTTGGAATTCTCCTAAGTCCAAGCCTCTGACACCATTTCCTTGTGGCATTTCCTAGGGCTTACATATTGAAATTCATATTTAATTATAAATGTCCTCTTTATTCATGATGTTGATTTAAAAAAAAAATCTTTTCACTGAGTTTTGTATCTGTAAATTTCATTCCAGGGTAGTAAAGGTTGTTGTGATAGGTGGAAATAGAAAATAGTTTATTATAAAGGAGATTCTTTCTGCCACGAGGAAAAACTGGCTGAAATCAAACTACTTTAGAAGGAAGTATTGTTTAGTATTCTGGTAATTTTCCCTAGTTGTTTGTTTTTTGTTTTAAACATACTCAAGACTAATGACATACTTCCCCACCCCCAGCTGAAGACAACTAATGACATTATTTGTTTTGTTTTTCGGGCAACACATTCTTAAGAAAATAATCGTTTTCATCCTGAGCATTCCTGGGACCCGTCATTACCATGATAACAATTTTATAAGTTGTCTTCAAAGGAGTTGATTTTGACTCTTTTATCAGAGTAATCAGTCCTGTGATGGCTTTGATCATAGTTTCCAGAAATAATTGTTCCCCTTCCATTGGAGTCTGAGGGTTACCTTAGTTACAGAAGTATTCATTTCTTCTGTGGAGAACAAGGCAGAGCACGTGAACCGTGGTCTGGGCAGAGCTAATGGCAGAGTTCTAGCCCAGTGATTGAGGGGGACTGCTTTAGGGTGGGAGTCGCAGCTCTTTTTCAGCAAATGGAGTGTTTGTGGAGTTGCCCCAGCAGGAGCGGGAGCTGGAGAGACTAACAGATGTGGTCTTTGGGGGGTGTTACTTTGGTAGAGCATTAAAGGTGGGTCAGTGGGATGAAAAATATAAATATGAGAGATTGCAGTCTTCCAGACTTCATTTTCTCCATAAAGTCAGTTTTTCATCAAGTAAGTTCAAATATCAAATAACAACCATTTGGGCCAGAACAGTAGCACAGCAGGGAGGGCATTTGCCTTGCAAGTGGTCGACTGGGTTCCATCCCTGGCATCCTATATGGCCCCAGCGCCGCCAGGAGTAATTCCTGATTGCAGAGCCAGGAGTAACCCCTGAGCATTGCCGGGTATGACCCCAAAAAACAAAATAATAAATAGCAAGCATTTTGTGACATGAGTTTTTTTTGCAGAGACCCTCGCTTATTATAGATCCAAATATGATTCTTTAGGATACATAATGTTTAGACGTGTACCTTAGCACAGAGTGTGTGCTTTTTAAAAATTCTTTTCTTAAAGCTTTAGTTTTTGTTTTCTTTACACTCCTACTCTTTCATCTTTGTTTTGGGGGTGACCCACCTGGTGGTGCCCAATGGCCATCATTGCTCTGTGCTCGGGGGTCTTTCCTGGAGTTGCTCAGAGGACGTATGGAGATGTCAGCGATCAGACAGGCTTCAGGATAGAGACAAGCTTCTGTACTTCCTCTCTGGGCCTCCTTACATCCTGAATATATGCCAATGTTGTTAACTATTGAGGAAAAATGGCACTTTTTTTTTTTTGCTTTTTGGGTCACACCCGGCGGTGCTCAGGGGTTACTCCTGGCTCTGTACTCAGGAATTACTCCTGGCGGTGCTCGGGGACCATATGGGATGCCGGGATCGAACCCAGGCCAGCATGGGCCGGCCGCATGTAAGGCAAACGCCCTACACAATGGGCTATCGCCCGCCCCAAAAAAAAAAAAAAAAGGCACATTTTTTGAAAACTCAAGTGACTAGCTGCTTAAACTAAAATACTAGTTCAAAGAATACTGATTTTCTGGGATTTTTATCCTTCTGGTTATATTTCTGATTTTCTTTCCCCCAGAGGATAGAAACATCTTAAAAGGAAAACAAAAATGTTTGGATATTGTGGAGCCAAATCACACATTACACGTTCCCCTTCCTCAAGGAGCGCTTTCAGAAATGACACCCGAATGTGGTGAGAGAGGACAGGTTGCTCGCTTGCTCTCCTCTTGTCGAGGCCTTTGGGGAGGAGAGACGCTGCCCTTCTGGGGGCCCCTGGGGCGGCAGTTCTGCCTCTTCTCAGCAGTTTGGGAAAGTCAGGGCAGCTCATCTCTAGCACGCAGTGCTGGGGCAGGGCTCAGCAAACTGCTTTGGCAACGTCTTATCATTCTTTCCTATCCTGCGGGCACTGTGGTCTGCGGCAGCTACTCCACTCTGCTGTTGCAGTGGGAAAGCGGCCCTACATGACAGATAAATAAATGGAAGTGGTATGTTTTGGTAAAACTTTATTTATAAAAGCAAGCTGGTGGGCCGATTGTGTCAATGGGCCAGGCGCTTGATTTGTTTTGCTAATTCAGAAAACTATTTGCTGAGGCCAGCATGATTCAAAATGTCATTTTTCTCGTCTCCGAGGTCTTCTCTGGTAATTCAGTAGTTTCCCAATTCCTCTGACTTAGTCCTGTCACCCCGCGGGAGGGGAGTCATCTGTTAGGGAGGGTGCACGTTATTAGTTGTCGCTTGGAAAAACTGCTAAGTTTGTGCCTGCTGCAGGGAATAAGCTCTAAATATTCCTGAAAGGAGGACAGGAGAGCACTTTCTTGTGTGCCATTTGAAATAGTTTCTTTGTTCTGTTTCAGTTCATTGCCTTGTGCGAAAGTCCAGTGGACGAGAAGGTCTGAAGTGGACGTGCGTCCTAGTATATCCCTATCTGCTCTTCTCATCCTCCCCTCGCCTACCTCCTGTCTTTGGGGTTAGCTAAAATTATAGCTTGGGGATATATAATAGCTTGACACTTGAGAAATCCAGCTTTTTATAGCCCTACGACTGAAAGTAAGTGTGCCTTTAAGGCCCAGAGATTCTTGGAAGCCTGCCTGTCAGAAAATTGTTAATTGCTATCATTCACTTTAATTGCTGATTGTCATTTGAATTCCTTAGTCAGGGGCAGATTATGAATTTATTCAACTTTCGGGGGCCTTGTTTTCAGTTTACAGAATATATACAGTAAGAATTTGGAGGTGACCAAAACCACGGAAGCATTGACCTGGGCTGGCTTCCAGTAATAGTTAAGCGGACTGAGGCTGATTGAAGGAGAAACTGAAATTCTGATTCTTCAGCAACTTCAAGTGCTCAAAGCTGACAGTAACGTGTCGCAGCAAAGACTCATTATGAGGTGTGAAAATTGCTTGTGACATGGATTGACACAATTTTGTGCTAAGGGGGTCAGTTACGTGACTCAAAAGGGTTGCAACCCATAACATGAGTCAAGCCCCAGGTTTGACCCCCAGAACAGGTGACCCCCGTCACCTCTGAGGGTAAAATGGCACAGTTCAATACCTGGCCATGGTAAGTTCCTAACCCTAGAAGTAAAATGTGCCAAAGACACAGAGCCATGACCTCTCTCAAGAGAGATGTCAGCCCAGTGTGTGGCATCTGGTGCTAGTGACCTCGGGTGCTCTGGAATACAGCGAATGAAGTACTAGGTGGACATCTAGTAAGGTTTTTCTGGAG
This sequence comes from Cryptotis parvus, assembly GCA_021461705.1. NCBI lineage: Eukaryota > Metazoa > Chordata > Mammalia > Eulipotyphla > Soricidae > Cryptotis > Cryptotis parvus. Next base: position 103,288 of record JAJIBD010005095.1, on the reverse strand, counting down.
AGCTTGGTTAGGGCTCAAGGCAAGTTTGGATACTGCTGTCCAGCCAGTGGAGAGTGTTCCGTGATACCAAGAGGTAGTTTCTGGAGGCAGCTTCCTCCACTCATCAGTAAGAATCTCTGGGGTTGCTCATTTATAGTGGTGATGACTTATAAGCCACTCACTTTGGGACACTGAGTAGAGGGTGGAACAGTGGAGTGGGTCTTCTGAAAATTTGCTGCTATAGAAGCCTCCCTGGGATTCTTAAGTTTGACCAACTCCTTGTGGTTTACGGATCACTAACATCCCAGGGAGCATCACTGAAGAGAAGGGTTAAGTATCACGCGAATGAGCTTTTAACAGCCTCTGCACCATCTTTTCCTGCTGAAATGGACACGAAGCCAACAGAGTCCCAACTCTCAAAGGCTCTCCAGTACAGCCTCGGCCCATTCAGGAACTCTTGCCCACAAAGCGCCATGCACTTGTTCAGTCAGCAAATAGCTGTGCAGGTTTGGGGCCACACCCTGCAGTGCTCAGGGCTGACTCCTGCCTCTGTGCTGAGGAACCATATTGAGTGCCAGGGATCTCATTGGCATAGCTCACATTCAAGGCAAGTGCCTGCCTTCACCCCTGTGCTATTTCTCCAGCCAACGCAGATATTTATTGATTACCTACAGGGCATCAAGCCTTATGCATTAGGTCACATGTTTGGGGGGTCATGTGGTATGATTACACAAACAAGTTCTGATAGTTGGTATGTAAATGTAGTGTTCAAGTGAGATATTTGAGCAAGAGCTAAATTGTTGGGAATTATGGACTTAGAAATGGTGCTTAGAAAAAGAAGCACCGGGTGGCATCTCTCAAAGCAGAACTAAAAGAAAAGCAGTGGGGTGGGAGGAGAGGGCTGCAGGAGCAACAGCACAGCGGGAGGGCGTTTGCCGCGACACGGCCAACCCGGGTTCCATCCACGGCATCCCATATGGTCCCCCAAGCACCACCAGGAGTAATTCCTGAGTGCAGAGCCAGGAGTAACCCCTGAGCATCGCTGGGTGTGCCCCCGCCACTCCTGCAAAAAAGGAAGGGGGAAACCACAACTATGTCCTAACTGGTACCAGGATAACCCTAGGTAAGACCAAGAGTATTTCTTCTGTCTTTACCGGGAAATTAGATAAACTGGTTTTTCTCATTTGGGGAGATGAAGCATTTAAAAGTAGCTCTGCTCTGGCTTTATTTGGCTTCAGATGCTTGCACACATTCTTTATGCCTAAAGAACAATTCAGGCCTTTCAGCATCCCGGGAAAGATAATGAACTAAATCGTTAATCGCAGGTACGGATCTAATCCAATTTAAGAAATATGAAAACACAGCAGGATTTGGTATTTACTGGATGTGGGAGGTAAAACTAAAGAGAGGCCTCGGTGATTGCAAGCTGTGTGGATGGGGAAACTACTGCCTTTGGAGCCTGCTAACCTGGGTTCAAGCCCAGTTCATCACGAGCTGAGGCTGAGCCTGTTTCCTCCAGGAAGGCCCCTTTGATCCTGTTCAGACCAGACTAGATTTTCAGTGTCTTCAGATCATCCTTAGATACATTCATTTAACAAATACATTAAACGAGAGAGAGAGAGAGAGAGAGAGAGAAATGAAAAAGAAAAGAAATTGAATCACTGTGAGTGACAAAGTTGCAGGGTTGCTTAGGACAGATCAAGGGGTACAGTGTCCAACACCAGTCCCTGACCAGCGTCCACTCCCCTCTAGCAATGTCCCAGTTTCCCTCCTCCCCCCACTGCTCCTGCCTGCCTCCACAGCAGCATCTCCTCCTCCTCCTCCTCCTCCTCCTCCTCCTCCTCCTCCCTCCTCCTCCTCTTCCTCCTCCTCCTCTTCCTCCTCTTCCTCCTCCGGTACTGTTGCTGATAGGGGATCATGCATGTAGCTTTACCTCTTTCAGAACCCCATCCTCCTCCAGGGTGACCACTTCCCTGCACAGTGTCCCCGCCCTGACCTGTCCCCATCACCCACCCCATTTCCCAGCTTTCTCTTGAAGCCCAGTTCTCATGTTCTTCATTTCTATTGCCTTTGACATTTGTTATTCCCCAAATATGTCCCTTTGTACCCCACATATGAGAGGGGATCGCTTCTATGTCCCTCTGACTCCACTCAGTATGATACTATATCCAGAGCCATCCAGTGTCGCGAAAAAATTGCATAGTTTTATCCTTTTTATGACCAAGTAATATTCCACTGTATAGATGTACATCTTTTTTTTTTATATCCAAGCATCTGTTCTTGGGCACTTGGGTTGTTTCCAGATTTGCAGTAATACAGTGAGTGTAGGAGTGCAGTCTCTTTTCTGAACTATGTTTTTTGGGGGCTTGGGGTATATTCAAGAAGTGGAATGACTGGGGTTTTTATTGGGGGATCACACCCAGCAATGCTCAGGGGTTACTCCTGACTCTGCACTCAGTAATTACTCCTGGCGGTACTCAGGGAACCATATGGGCTGCTGGAGATCGAACCCAGGTCAGCTGCACATAAGGCAACCACCCTCCTCTCTGCGCTATTGTTCAAGCCTTGTGAATGGCTGGGTCTTATGGAAGTTCAGTTCCTAATTTTTTGAGAAGTGATCAGAATAAGACTCTTTAAAGGCAAAATCTGTCTTCTTATAATTTTTTTTTACTCCCAGAACCTAGCAGGATACCTAGTATTTTAGGCACTATGTTAATTTGTGGAAGTTCCACTAGTGACATTTGCTTTTTGATTTTGGTGACATTTGCTTTTTTTGATTTCTATGACTGCTTGGGTCAGCCGCCATTAATGTGACTTGGGATTGAGAACAAGCATGTTTGTAGATGAAGATTTTGCTTTTGGACATACTGGATTGGAGATACCTGTCAGTCGTGTCAAAGTAAATAACCCATAGGTGAGTTGATACGTGACTCTGACGTATGGAGGCTTCTGGGCTAGAGACAAATGTAGAGACCAACTCTGCAGACAGGGTCTGTTGCAAGGAGGTGCAGGGAGTGCTGGAGCAGCTTCAGGGCCAGAGCACAAGCGGTCCTGGGTTCCCTGGGCGTCCTCAGGAGCAACTTCTAAGCACTGAGCCAGGAGTGGCCCCTGGCACCTCCAGTGTGGCCTAAAAAAAAAATAAAAAAAAAAAAAGAAAAGAAAAAATGGAACAAAACAAGAATAGACAGTTTAGAACAGAAGCTGTGGGTGTCTCGGTGTTTGAGGGGTCGGTAGGGGTATGATGTGCCGATGAAAGAAATCAGCAAGGAAATGGTCAAAGGAGGAGGAAAAAGAACCAGAAAATAAAAAATGTTCCTCCAGCAAGGGAGAGAGGTGTTTCGGGGACGCTGGGTGACAGAACTTGAACTCACTGGCGCAAGCCAAAAGACTTAGGTCACTGGAAAATATGTGTATTAGCCCAGCATAGCTCAGTCCTGGAGGCTGACACTTTGTCATCAGAATCTGCCATTTCTCTGAGGCAGCAGAGGAAGCAATGCCTTGTCTGTCCTCATGCTCCTATTTCGAGTTGATCTTGCTTGGCTCAGATAAACCACCCTGATCCAGTGTAGCCAGAGACGCACTGAGACAGAATTAGAGAGAGGACAGTGAAGCAGAACAGTCAAGCGTTTCCTCTGGGACAGAATCGTTTGAGTTCAGATCTCTGGAGCCTGGTGATGGCTCAGGATCAAAATCACCTGCCTTGTGAGTTCGGGCCCTTGTGCCACCCACGTCCGCCGAGGTAGTCCCCGCAGCTCTGTTAGAGCCACAACAGAGCGTGTGGTCTTTGACATACTGTAACCGAAACAGATGTGAAGGCACTTAAACTAAGAAGTTTGTAATCCCTGCTTGGCCCCTGCTGGTTCTCAGGGTGAGGGGCCGAGAGTGGGGGCCAGAAGAGTGGGACCATGCTTCAGGGACCATGTGATGCTGAAGATGGAGCCAGATTTGGCCTTGTGCAAGGCGAAACCCTATACTCTCTCCGGCCCAGGCCACTTCTTTAAAGGAGATATGAAAACATATGAAGAGTCCTGTGAAGTGGACAGCGGTATCAGCGCACAGCAGGAGCCCCGTAAACGCCAGCGCCGATGGCAGTGAGGGGGCGGCAGTGCTGGGTCACAGGGCTGCTGCAGCAGCTGCCGCCTCTGTACGGATGGTCAGAAGATGCCCAGCCATGGAGAATGGGCTCCCATGGGAAGCCAAGAGTGTTACCAAGAGAGCTGTAAAGACGAACTCTCCCCCAGGGTCCTGTATTAACGGCACCCAGTGTCAGTCTGGAATTGACGTGGTGGAGAGCTCTGAAGCTCCCCAGAGGTTTGGCAGTAAGGGACATTGCTGACCTGTGAGCTCACGTTGGCAGAGTGGGGCTGGCACGGGGCCACGGAATCAATATGAGTTTTTCTTTATCTACAAGTCGGGGCTTTGTTGAGTTTTCTGAGAGTTAATAGCATCTGATTGGTAGCCATTTGGCTTTATGGGCAAAGGTCCAAGCTCGTAAAAGCTTGAGGAGTTCAAACAGATCTAATGGCCGCATCACTTGATAGTTTGTGCTGCCTGTGTGATTTCATGTTGTCCTTTGAATTTCTTCCTCCTAATCGTTTTTCCACATTTATGCTTTCTTTGATCACTTCCTTGTAGAATGGTGAGATCCTGGTGGTGAATCCGCAATACAGCTCACGAAGGATCTTGATGTATTGGGTTTGAACACCCTGTTTGGCTAGGGCTTCGATGACCGCTTCAGTCTCCACAGAACCAAAGGCTTTCTTTAAATCAATGAACGTGAGACAGAGCGGCATCTTGTACTCCCTACAAACCTCAGTGAGCTTGGTTACCGTGTAGATATGGTCGATTATGCTGAATCCTTTCTGGAAGCCAGCTTGCTCACATGGTTGTCCTTCATCTAGTGTTCTGCCAATCCTGTTCAGGATGACTCGTGTAAACAGCTTGTAGATGATGGACAACAGGCAGATGGGGCGATAGTTGCCGATGTCGTGAATGTCTCCCTTCTTGAACAGTAGAACTGTCCTGCTGGTTTTCCATTTGGAGGGCACCTTGCATTCAGACAGGTAGCGTGAAGAACCAAGCTAGTGTATTTGATGTCAAAAGAGAGGTTCGGCTGAGTGATACCATTTCACCAAAACTCTTAAGCACTACCCTCGAGAACATCATGCGACAATTAGAATGGGAAGGAATGGGAGTGAAGATAGATGGTCGGCAACTACACCACCTCCCGCTCGCTGATGACATCGTTCTTATAACACCAAACATTAGCCAAGCAGCACAAATACTGGCTGACTTCTACCAAGAATGTGGAAAGATAGGTCTACAGCTGAATCTAAAGAAAACTATTTTTATGAAAAATGAACTTGTTCCAGAGGCCCCATTCACTCTCAATGGAACAAACATCTCTGAATGCAGCAGTTATGTGTACCTAGGTCAAGAAGTCAACATGATGAACTACCTAAAACCTGAGCTGCGCAGGAGGAAAAAGAGCGGCATGGAATGCCTTCAAAGGCATCGAAGAAATAGCTAAAAAGGACAAAGAACCTCCGACTGGGCACATCTCTTTGACTCCACCCCTACATTAACATATGCCTCAGAGACCTGGGCCCTATGAAAGCAGGATGAGAATGCTATTTGGGTCTCCCAGAGAGGAATCGAAAGAGCTATGCTTGGAATATCATGCCTCACTCAAGTGAGAGAAGGAATCCGGAGCGCTGACTTCCGTCACTATTCCAGAATCAGGGACTCTGTCTCGTTTGCCAAGGCATGGAAAATCAGATGGGCTGGACATGTAATGCGATTTGGAGATGACCACTGGACTAGAGCCATTACCGACTAGATCCCACGGGATGTCAAAAGATCACGTGGCCGCCCACCTACAAGATGGTCAGACTTCCTTGTCAAGACTCTGAAGGAACGGTTTGAGGCTCTTGATATTCCTGAATCAACCAGATGCCATTGGGCTACATTGGCACGTGATAAGGTCAAATGGAAATGTTGCTGGCGCCCGCTCAAGCAAATCAATGAATAATGGGATTCAAGTGATCAAGTGATGCTTTCTTTCCTTGTCAAAAACAGATGCTAGACCAACATTCTTGTCTGCTCCCTCAAGGACATTCTGAAGGAGTGAAAAGCAAACCAGAGTGTTAGTACAGAGGATTGGATGCTTGCCTTGTACATGGTTCAACCCCTGATGCCCCATCTGGTCCCCGGAGCCTGCCAGGAGTGATCCCTTAGTACACAGCCAGGAGTAAGCCCTGAGCACACCACATGTGGCCCAAAAAGCCAAAAAGGAAAAAAAAAAGCAAATGCCTTTATTTTAGAGGAGTTTTTTCTACATGTGATGCCAACAATGATAAAAATGAGTTTGTTTGCTGAATTAGTTATTGAGATGTTATTGTCAGTCATTATCAAGTTTTTACTACAAGTAAAAAAAAGTTGTTGTCCAGATGTCCAGATGAACTTTGTTTTCTCTGACTGTTTCTGTCTTTTTTAAAAAAAAATTTAGTTTATTTGTTTACAGAACATTTTTAGAGAGAAACTCTAATTTATGAATAACTAAATTCTGCCAAGTCTCTCAGAGATTATCCTTAACTAAAGAAGCTTTTATATAGAGTATCACTGTCTTCCCGTTCATCATCGTTTTGCTCGAGCGGCACCAGTAACATCTCCATATGTTCTGTCTCATGCAAGTAGAGCCCAAGGGCACCTGCTTGTCCCAGGAACATAAAGAGCCTCAAACCATTTTGTCAGGTCATGGGAATGAGGTCTATAATTGTTACTGGTATTTGGCATATCAAATACGACACGGGTAGCTATATAGAGTAAGTTGTGGAAAATAGCCCTTACCTTAGAACTTCTAGATTGATGGGAAATACCTTCCTAAAGAAAATTTTAGAAAAATAATGTGGAAGTCTTTTCCTCCCATCTTTCCTCTCCTTGGCTACATTATCACATAGAAAAAGGAATCATCAATAGTACAAAGGTGAGTAAAAGATGAGTATGAGGGAACAGTCAGATACTGAGAGTTCTGGCTTCACAGCTAGGGCTGGAGATAGTACAGTGGGTAAGGCACTTGCCTTGTACACAGCTGACCCATGTTTGACCCTCGGCCCTCCACATGGGCCCTGACCATGCCAGGAGTGATCCCTAAATGTAGAGCCAGGAGTAATCCCTGAGCACTGCCAGGTGTGGCCCAAACCAACCCTCCCCCCCCCATGAAAACAAATTTCACCATTAATAAAAGTAAATTACAGCATGAATAATTATTCTGTGGGTAGCTTCCCTGAAGAAACTCAGTAAATTCTTCCAGAATTGACTTTCTAAAGCTGTTTTTTTTACTGCAACCTATAATGAGTTTCCAGAGTTCAATTTGAGTTAGCCATGATTAGTATAAAACTGTTTCAGAATAACTAGTTAGCAAATGTGAAAGTAAATTTATAACTTCATGAATATTTAGACTACAAGTTAAAATTATAATGAAGTAGGACCTTTTTTCACCAATCAAAATTGACAGCAATTTTAGACAGATAAAACCCAGTTGAGATGAATATACAATTCAGTGAAACATTTACTGTTGGGAACGCAAGTCAGTACTTGCTTTTTTGGAAAGCAAACTATTCAAACTATCAAATGCCTCAGATTGACCCATAATTTCCACTTGCAAAACCTTTCTCTAGGAAACTGTTTTAGATATGAAAAATGAAATAAAATGCTTTGTGTACAGAGATTCTCAGTACTGCATATATTATATGTTGCTGTCTAAACATTCCTTCAGTAAATGCTGAAGTATTACAACCTATTAATAATACAGGAGACTCTTAGATACTGTTGAGCAAAACAGATGGCATCTATCTAGTTAGCTGTTATATAATAACGGAAACATTGGGAACACCCTAAATGTCTGTATTCTGGCAATAGTTAAGTTGATTCATCCATGTAACAGAATACTGTGAATCATAGATTACTGTTCCCTAACCACTGGCCACTAATGGGTGCTCTTTGCGGTGGATCAGTGTGAAGCAGCCATTTAAACACGAGTTACACAGATAGTACAGAAACCTACATACATGCTTACAGTTCAGTTCTACTGAATGAACTAGATCAGCTATTATCTGTGTAGATGATGCAAATATGATCCTCAGGGGGACACCACCCAAGTAAAAAGGCCAGACGGAAAGTCACTCAGTGCTGGTAGCAGCCAGATTTCTGTGTGACACTAAGTAGGACTTTTTTCTACACCACTTTCTGAATTTTCATTATTGAGACTGTTGTGTGGGGTTTGTGTGTGTGTGTGTGTGTGGTGTGTGTGCAGTGTGTGTGAGCATGTGGTATGTGGGCATATGGTGTGTGTGTGTGTGTGTGGTGTGGTCGGGTGGTGTGTGGTATGTGATGTGTGTGTGGTGTGTGTGTGGTGTGTGTGGTCGGGTGGTGTGTGGTATGTGATGTGTGTGGTGGTGTGTGAGTGTATGGTGTGTCAGTATGTGGTATTTGTGGTGTGCGTGAGCATGTGGTGTGGGTTTGTGTGTGTGTATGAGCACGTGGTTGGGTATTCGGTCTGTGTGAGTGTGTGTTTTGTGGGTATGTGGTGTGTGTAAGCATGTGGTATGTAAGCATGTGGTGTGTGGGTATGTGGTGTGTGTGTATGAGCATGTGGTGTGTGTGTATGGTGTGTGTGTGAGCATGTGTTTTGTGGGTATGTGGTGTATGTGTAAGCCTGGGGGTGTGGATATGTGGTTTTTATGTGTGTGGTGTGTGGGTATGTAGTATGTGTATGGTATGTGTGGAGCATGTGTTGTGTGGGTATGTGGTGTGTGTGTGAGCATGTGTCATGTGGGTATGTGGCGGGGTGTGTTTGTGAGCATGTGTTGTCTGTGTGTGTGTGTGTGTGTGTGTTGTGGAGGTAGGGTGCAGATGAAATGTGTTGGCAACCAGCACAAACCCAGAGAACTAACGTGCATGAAAGTGAAACTATTTGCTGCCCCCGAGCATGAGCCCCTGGGAGTTCTGTCGGGAGCCTTATTCCTCTCTGACAGGGCGCCAGTTGCTGTGGTGGCAGAAATATCAGGGAGCGGGTGGAAACCGCGGGGTGCCTGTCCCTACGAGGATTCATGTTCCGCACCACACAATGTGCAGTGGCGCAGCTCGGACCCTGCGGGTGCTGCAGTGGGCTGTGGGCAGCACTTCTTAGGGCATAATCTGAAGCCGGCCTGGGGTTATGGCGCTAACACATGCAGAGTCAGAACCAGCCCGGCCTTCGCTGCAGCCAGGCGGAATGGAACTGTCCTTAGGAATGATGACATCGGTCAGCACTCTGAGAAGAGTGGAGATTTCCCCTTGACTTTCTTTACCGCCTTAACCCAGGTTTTCCCATAGCCCACTCTTCAGCAGGAACACCAGCTGTGCTCCCTCCTTCCTCTTTCCTCTACCTTTGAACCCTGACGTTTCTAACTAACCTGCTTGCAGTCTGCAGGGTCCCAATTCTCACATGCTGTCACTTCTCCACATGGTGCTTAGGTTTTCTTCACCCAAGGTTTGATCTGGTGGCTTTGGGCTTGGTTTTGCTGTTCCATAAATGATCACAGTGTGATAGATGTGTTTGTAGAAACAGCTTTTCCTTTCTTGTGTCTGTGACTTACATGGTGGGTTTTTCTTTTGGCCTTGGCTTTCGTTTCTCAATATTAAAAACTCTGCCTACCCCTACATCGGGAGTAAGCTCTGCTTTTTTTTCAATTGAAAAGTGTCTACACCCACGTAGGTGGGTAATGTGCAGCTCCCAGTTTCCAGTAGCTCCTCCTCTGCAGAGTGGTAGTAAACAAAACCATGAGGATTATGGACTCCAACAGCTCTGAGGAATCATTTCAGAATAGTTTTCTTCCTACACCTGGTGAGTTATTTACTCAGCAAAATGGAGAATAGAGGACTCAGGCTTACTTATAAACAGCAGTGCAAACTGCTGAGGCCACATAAAATGATGCCTGTAGAAGCTACTCCAAGCCTGATTCCCTTGTTTTATGGATGACAAAAACCTCCTGTTTAAAGTGGGAGGAGGAGCAGGGAAACAGGTGAGGGGCCCAGGAGCTTTAACATGTGTCTGTAAGATGGCTGAGTCCTCATGGCCTGGAAAGGCAGGGCGTGTTTTGGTTTGTTGGAATGTGTGATAGCTAAACATAGAGAACAGTGTTTCCCAAAGTGTTAACAGGGCCGGAGTCATAGGAGGTCTTGTGCAAGTCAAACAGAGGGCATTTGCCTTGCACAAGACCAACCCGGTTTGATCCTCAGCCTCCCACAGCACCGCCAGGAGTAATTCCTGAGTGCAGAGCCAGGAGTAACCCCTGAGCATCACCGGGTGTTACCCATAAATATAAAAGTTGAATGTTACCACCCCAAGGGGCAGATAAGTTTGGGGACATCCATTACAGAGATTGATGCTGTGCTTGTAATTCCTAGAACATGTTTTCACACACTCACACCCAAATTAATGAACCTAGATAAGTAACATTACACACAAAATCGTACAGAGTGCTTAGAACAGTGCGCGTGCCACGCAGCTGTAATGGGCATGGGTGGGGGCGGGATGTGGAGCAGAAGGAGGGAGGGGTGCACACCTGGCTGAGCTCAGGACGGCCGCATGCCCACCTGGCTTGCCTTGCAGCCAGATCCTAGTTTTTATGCGCCTTTCTGCTCACAGAAAACAGCGTGTGGTTTAATGTGCCCCAGTCAGTCATAGATAAAGCTGAGCTGTTGTTTCTTTCTCTGTTGTGTGCTAAGCAGCAGACTCCAAGAAGCTAATTAATTTGGTTCCCACAGTGGACCTGTTTGCCACAAACGTTGCTATAGCTCAGGAATCTCTCAAGTTGTGTTCCTGTGTTTCTTAGATAAATGCCCCATAGCTCTCACTCGGCAAGTGTTTGCCGCAGCCTGTGTCCTTGTGGCACGACGACATAGGCATTGCGCTGTGGCAGAGTTGACAGGACAGTTACAGTGTGGGCCCTGGGGAGTGTGTCCCCCCCTCCCCTCATGGCTGGCCACTGGGCTTTCTTTGTAACATTATGATACAGGAGCTTAAATGTGTTAGGTTTTACATACTATACAGACTGCTTTGCCTACTATGGGCAAAAAATTAGTACACACATCAGCATTCTCTCTATGGAATGGGTTGTTTGTTTGTGTTTTGGGGTGATGCTCAGGGGTTAGTTCTGGCTCTACACTTGGGAACTACTGCTAGTAGAGTTTAGGGGGGATGATATGGGATGCCAAGGACCGAACCCTGGTCAGCCACATGCAAGGCAAGTACGCCACCCAATGTAGTATCTGTCTGGACCCTGAAATGTTTTTTCTTTGAACCTTTTGTTGTATTTATATTTTTGTAGCTCCAGGGAGAAAGTCTAGGGCTCACATGTAAGGCACTCACTCTAGCCTGGGCCCCATCGACTCTTTCTCTTTGAATGGCTTTATATGACACATAAATCTTTTCATACGGGTATGTTATAAACATACACACGTCCACACACATCTCCTTTGTTAGGCACAGGGGGAACCCTCTCGTCTTGTTCATTGTTGTGGCGGTGGTGTTTTGTTTTTTGTTTTAAAGAACCAAAGTGTAAACTTCCCCCACAGAATCCTAGAGAAGAAGCTAAATTGATGTCCCGGAGAAATGAGAAAGGCAAAGAACGTTTCCTAAGTTGGATATTGAAGTATTCTGGTGGAACCAAAAAAAAAAAAAAAAAGAAGCCAGTTTTGAGCATAAAGGAAATGAAATGAGAGACTAGAAACAAAACCTAGTTGTATACTGGTTTCTTTTTGTCTTCAAGTATTGGAAAGTCTTTGAAACTGAGGATGTGGTAGACAGAGCATGCACACAGACACACTGTACCTGTCAGCAGCGACAACGCCGAGAGGCTCCACGTGAGCAGATAGCGCACACTGGATTCTTATGTGTATCTGCCATTATCTGCACTGTTACCTGATTAGTTGCTGAGTTTCTAGCTACAGTGTTTTACCTTTTATTTTATTTATGTATTTATTTATTTTAGAAACTTGATTTTTTTTTTAATTTTTTATTATACCATAGTGAAACATACAGTTACAAAGGTGTTCATAATTGGTTCTTGGTAATACAGTATTCCAGCACCCATCCCTCCACCAGAGCCCCATCACCACCACTAGTATGTCCATAACCCCTCCCAGCCCACCCCCCAGGCTGCCTCAGTAGCAGGTACCCCCTTACCTCTCTCTCTCTCTCTCTCTCTCTCTCTCTCTCTGTCTCTGCATCTCTCTCCCCCTTTCTTTTACACATTGTGGCTAGCCCTGCAGACATTTAGGGTTTATCATGTAAGTCTCTTTGTGTATATTCAATGGTGAGTTCTAGTCTGCCATTACCATTGCCCACACTCAGTTAAACACTGATATCTATTTATATCCCATTAATGAATGCAGTCATTCTATATCTGTCCTTTTCTTTTCTGACTAATTTCACTCAGCATAATAGTCTCTATGTCCATCCATTTGCAGGTAAATTTCACAATTTCGGTCTTTTCTGACAGCTGCATAGTATTCCATCGTGTAGATGTACCACAATTTCTTTAGCCAGTCCTCTGTTCTCAGGCACTTAGGTTGTTTCCAGATTCTAGATATTGTGAGTAGTGCAGCGATGAATAAAGAAGTACAGATAGTGTTTCTGCTATGTGTTTTTCGGTCTCTCGGGTATATTCCCAGGAGTGCTATTGCTGGATCAAATGGGAGCTCAATATCTAGTTTTCGGAGGAATGCCCATAATGTTTTCCAAAAGGGCTGGACCAATTGGCACTCCCACCAACAGTGGATCAGAGTCCACTTTTCCCTTTTTCCCCACATCCACGCAGGCACCGGTTGTTCTTGCTGTTTTGGATGTGTGCCAGTCTCTGTGGTGTGAGATGGTACCTCGTTGTTGTTTTGATTTGCATCTCCCTGGTGATTAAAAATGAAGAGCACTTTTTCATATGCCTTTTGGCCATTTGAATTTCTTCTTTTTTGGAAGCTTCTGTTCCTTTCTTCTCCCCATTTTTTGATGGGGTTGGCTGTTTTTTTCTTGTGAAGTGCTACCAGTGCCTGATATACCCTGGATATTAACCCTGTGGATTGTCTTTGTATCTTGGTCACTGTTTCTTTTGAGGTGCAGAAGCTTTTCAATTTTATATAATCCCATTTGTTTATCTTTGCTTCCATTTGCTTGGTCAGTGGTGTGTTGTCTTTAAAGATACTTTTAGTTTCGATGTCTTAGAGCGTTTCTCCTATGTTTTCTTCGATGTACCTTATAGATTCACGTCTGATGTTGAGATCTAGAATCCATTTTGATCTGACTTTTGTGCATGGCATTAGAAGGAGGTCTAAGTTCATTTTTTTACACGTAGCTGCCCAGTTTTCCCAGCACCATTTGTGCAAGAGGCTTTCTTTGCTCCACTTAATATTTTTTGCTCCTTTATCGAAGATTAAGTGGTTGTATTATATTTGAGAGTGTGTTTCAGGATATTCAGTTCTATTCCATAGGTCTACAGGTCTGTCTCTATACCAATACCACACTGTCTTAAGTCTAGCTACATTTTTAATGGTAAGGAGGGAATGTTCTTAGTTAAAACTGATGGATGAAGCAGACTTTCATTCTGCTTTGTAAAATGACAATTTTGAAGACTAGTTGAAGAATGTAAATGTCATTCATCATCGAGCTTTCCACATAGATCGCTTCTCTCAGTGAGTTTTTCCTTAACTTTCGCAGTTACTGATGCTGGGCAGTAATTGCCTGCCCGTCCCTTTATGCCGGCTAATAATCACTTAGCTAAATTATAGGCTTTAAAGAAAATGACTAAATATTTAAAAACTAAGTCAAATTGGTGACAATTGAAAAATTTGAAGTGGAGACCCAAAAGATGAGTTAGGCTGGAAGCTCTTGCCAACATGACCCTGGTGCTTTCCTGTTAGGGGACCCCAGCAAGGAAGGGCCCAGAAGAGAGCCCAGTGGCTTCGGAAGCACCCAGAGGTGGCATAAAACCATGAGCTTCCTTTTCAGTGGTGCGCGTGGCTGAGGCCATCCTGCTCACCCCACAGTCTGGGGTCCCTACAAAGGGTGAAGACAAATACTTGAACTTGTATCAGAATTTCTGAGCCTTTGTATTCATGTTTATTTGGTATAAGACTCATCTTCAAGAAATTTAATATTCTAAATACTTGAGGCTAAATTTTACATCTGTTACCAACAGCTGGTAGGACATTTTGCCTGATATCCAGATTATAAGTACAACTTACACATCATAAATTTCTTAAATGTCATAACACACTTATTTAACTTTTTTCAAATGAAGCAAGAAATTGAACAAAATTTACTTAGAAAGGCATAAAGGAAGAGAAAAAAATTGAATATGTGTTCAAGAGAGAACACAGGCTGGGGATAATACAGGTTTGAGAGAACAAGCCTCACAGTTTTATTTATTTATTTATTTATTTATTTATTTATTTATTTATTTATTTATTTATTTGCATCACACCTGGCAATGCTCGGGTTTCTCCTGGCTCTGCACTCAGGAATACTCCTGGCGGTGGTTGGGGGACCATATGGAATGCCGGGATTGAACTCGGGCCGTCATGGGCCGGCCGCAAGGCAAACGCCCCTATCCGCTGGGCTATTGCTCTGGCCCCCACAGTTTTATTTTTTAAACTACATTAATATATAATTATTTCCTGGTGTTATAAAGTATGATTATTCAGCATCTTTTTTTTTTATTTTTTTTATTTAATTTTATTATTTTCCCCCAAATATTATTACACCATTTTAGACATACAATTGAAAGATGCTCATGTGGAGTTTTGGATCTACAGTGTTCCAACACCCATCCCTCCACCCAAACCCATCTACCATCACCAATGTCCCCACCTCCCTCCCCCTCCCGCACCTCAACTACTTGGCAGATTCTGTATGTCATTTCTTTTCGTCTTTATATCTCCTTCCCGATAAACTTTCCTGCTCTTCGTGGAATACAGTGCATTAAAAGACATTACTGTTTCACTATTTTAGTGGATCTGGGCTCGAACTGGTCTTGCTCTGTTGATCTGGTCGTGAGGCATTTTCTCAGCGTCTGGACAGCGAAGATGGTGGCTAGTGTGATGGGAGAGTTTCATCCGGCTGCTTCCGGGACCCCCCAGAGGCGATGGGCCAACACCCAAAACCCATCTGCCCTCCTCGGGATCCCATCGTCAGCTGGGCTCGCGCGAGCCGGGCTCCAGTCTCCCCAGCCGCTTGTGCAGCTCTGCATACTGGTTCCCGGGCGGCTCCTGGGCGGGTCCACCAGACTCGACAAAATGGAGGGGGAGTGGCTTAACCCTGACTCCATCTGGCGAATTCCCAGTGATTCCCGCTTCTGGGAGCCGCCTACCTGGGCTCGAACTGGTCTTGCTCTGTTGATCTGGTCGTGGGTCAGTTTCTCAGCGTCCGGACAGCGAAGATGGTGGCTAGTGTGATGGGCGAGTTTCATCCGGCTGCTTCTGGGACCCCCAGAGGCGATGGGCCAACACCCAAAACCCATCTGCCCTCCTCGGGATCCCATCATCAGCTGGGCTCGGCGCGAGCCGGGCTCCAGTCTCCCCAGCTGCTTGCGCAGCTCTGCATACTGGTTCCCGGCGGCTCCTGGGCGGGTCCACCAGACTCGACAAAATGGAGGTGGGGAGTGGCTTAACCCTGACTCCATCTGGCGAATTCCCAGTGATTCCCGCTTCTGGGAGCCGCCTACCTGGGCTCGAACTGGTCTTGCTCTGTTGATCTGGTCGTGGGTCAGTTTCTCAGCGTCCGGACAGCGAAGATGGTGGCTAGTGTGATGGGCGAAGTTTCATCCGGCTGCTTCTGGGACCCCCAGAGGCAATGGGCCAACACCCAAAACCCATCTGCCCTCCTCGGGATCCCATCATCAGCTGGGCTCGGCGCGAGCCGGCTCCAGTCTCCCCAGCTGCTTGCGCAGCTCTGCATCTTATTCAGCATCTTTTTACTTGCCTTTAGTTTTTGTTTTTGTTTTGTGGTGCCAGTGTTTCTAACGCTTCACACTTGCAAGACAAGCACTTTTCCTGATCCACATCTGCAGGCCCTCTCTGACTTTAAAACAACTTATGGCAGTATCACGGATGTGACTGAGCTGTAAGAACATTTGCTTTGTGTAGTACTGTCCTGGATCCGATTCCCAACACTGCCAAAAAAAAAAGTGTAAAATAAGGGGGCCGGAGCGATAGCCCAGCAGGTAGGGCGTTTGCCTTGACAGCGGTTGGCCCATGCCGGCCGGGTTCGAGCCCTGGCATCCCATATGGTCCCCCGAGCACCGCCAGGAGTAATTCCTGAGTGCAGAGCCAGGAGAAACCCCTGAGCATTGCTGGGTGTGACCCAAAAAGCAAAAAAAAAAAAAAAAGTGTAAAATAAAAGTAAATCAACTAAAAAAATTAAAAATAATAATAAATCAACACTATATAAAAACAACTTTATTGGGATTTATGTATAATTTTATACTTTTCCTTTATTTTATATGTTTATATGTTATATGTTACACAAGACTTATGCTTTAGGGATACAATTTTCTTTTTTGTTTTCTTTTTCAATTTTATTATACCACCGTGAGATAGGTAATTACAAAGCTGTTCATGATTGAGTTTCAGTCATACAGTATTCCAGCACCCATCCAGCCACCAGTGCACATTTCCCATCACCAATGTCCCCAGATTCCCTCCCCAGCCTGCCTCTATGGCAGGCACTCTGTCTCTCTCTCTCTCTCTCTCTCTCTCTCTCTCTCTCTCTCTCTCCTCTCTCTCTCTCTCTCCTTTCTCTTACACGTTATAGTGTGTAATGCATACATTTACTGGTTATCATGTATATCCCTTTGCCTAAAACCAATGCTCAATTCTAGTCTGGCATTACCATTTCCAACAATTATTAGTACACTGGTCCCTTCTCTATCTTACCTAACCTCTGACTCCCACACACTTGTGGTAGATTCCAAGCACTGACAAGTCCTCCTGGTCCATGATTTGCCTGGCCTTGGATATTATTATCATGCTTTTTTAAAAATATGCTATCCCACAAAAAGAATGCAGTCATTCTATATCTGCCCTTTACTTCTGACTAATTTCTCTCAGCATGATATTCTCCATGTCCATCCATTTATAGGTAAATTTCATAACTTCATTTTTCCTAACAGCTGCATAGTGTTGCATTGTGTAGACGAAACTATGTACCATAGTTTCTATATCCAGTCATCTGTTCTCAGACACTCAGGTTGTTTCCAGATTCTGGCTATTGTGACTAGTGCTGCTATGAACATAGAAGTGCAGATGATGTTTCTGTTGTGTGTTTTTTTGGGAAAGCGGGAGCTCCCTGTTTTCCACAAAGGCTGGACCAGCTGACATTCCCACCATCAATGGATGAGAGACCCTTTCTCCCCGCATCGCGATATAGTGTTATACCTCTCCAACGTGTTACTCCCTCATGTTTGTCACCAGTCGGCCCTTTGGTCACTGTCCACCAGACCCCTGCACCATTTCAGCTCTCCCTCATCTCCCTTTGAGAACCTCAGCCCTGCTGTCCGAGTCTCAGGGTGGATTTTCATTTCACCTTGTCCATCCCTGGCTTCGTTCCTTTCTGCCCCCTTTTGGTGAGGTCATGCAGAAACTTTCCTTTCATCTACTGTAATCTCTCTCCAGACCCTTGTCTTTTGTACTGTGGCCATAATTCCTTTCGGTGATGCAGAATTTTCTTAATTTGATGGAATCCTATTTATCTACCTGGCTGATGGCATGGAGTCACGGAAGACACCTCCAGATTCAGTATCCTGAAGGGCTCTGCCTGTGTTTCCTCAATACAGTTTATGGATTCAGGCTTAATATTGAGATCTCTAACCCAGTCTGAGTTGACTTTTGTGCCGGGGTGAGAGAGCAGTCTCTGCTCATATTTTCACATGCACCAACTTTCCCACCACCATTTGCTGGTGACGCTCTCCTTGCTCCGCTTTATACTTTGAGACCTTTTGTCAAAGGTTAACTGTTGTTCCTTGACCTACACATCTGTCTGTCGTCTGGGAATCTGTCCTGAGTCCAGTGCCACACTGTCTTGAATATTGTGGCTTTATAGGATAGTTTTAGAAGTTGAGGAAAGAAAAACCTCCCATCGTGTTTTCTAGGGTAGCTTATGTTAGGGGTGGGGGCAGTTATTATTCCGTATGAATTTCAGCATGTGATTTCTGTTGTTTCTTTTGCTGTGCAGAATTTACTGTTATGTAATCTTATTTTTGTTTAGGGGGAAGGGGAGTGGGGAAGGCAGACTCCCAAGAGGTGCTCAGGTGGCCCAGGGGCCACCCCCCAGAAACTCTTGACCAGTTAAGTCAGCTGCTTCAGTACTAGGTCCCAAGGGTGCTATGGTGCTTGAGGCTGTGTTTCCAGGGACCCCCAGGACTACACCTATAGGGCTGTGCCATGTTCAGGGAACCATGTAGTAAGGGGTGGATCAAGGTAGAGTACATATGCCTTAACCCCTGTTCTCTCTCTCTCTCTCTCTCTCTCTCTCTCTCTCTCTCTCTCTCTCTCTCTCTCTCTCTCTCCCTGGCTCCTATTTTTTTGCTTTCTAAATGCATGTTTTAAAGTGTGCTTGAATACATGTATACCCGTGAAACTTTGTCCTATGTGTGTGTGTGTGTGTGTGTATATATATGTGTGTGTGTGTGTGTGTGTGTGTGTGTGTGTAGTTCCAACAAACATCTCAGATAACTATGCTTTTTTTATTTTATTTATTTAGTTTTGCTTTTTGGGTCACACCCGGCAATGCTCAGGGGTTTCTTCTGGCTCTGCACACAGGAATTACTCCTGGCAGTGCTCAGGGACCATATGGGATGCCACAGATCGAACCTGGGTCAGCCGTATTCAAGGCAAATGGCCAACTGCTTCTATCTCCCCAGCCCTCTAGTCATGCTTTCTAAAGCTGTATGTCCCATATTGCCTCTAAAGAGCTGTTGCTCTACTTTTAAGGTGGTGGTGGTGGTGGTGGTGGTGGTGGTGGTGGTAGTAGTAGTAGTAGTGGTGGTAGTGCTAGTGCTACTGCTAGTAGTAGTAGTAGTAGTAGTAGTAGTAGTAGTAGTAAGA
This sequence comes from Cryptotis parvus, assembly GCA_021461705.1. NCBI lineage: Eukaryota > Metazoa > Chordata > Mammalia > Eulipotyphla > Soricidae > Cryptotis > Cryptotis parvus. The sequence goes on along the minus strand of JAJIBD010005095.1, from coordinate 84,172 downwards.
AGATAATGTTTGTCCTACTAGTGCTTCTGATCTGTTAAAGCAATATTTTCCTAATGGAAACAATATGAATGTTTTGATAGAATCATTACTATGCTGATCTCCTGGGGATATGTGGGCATTCAGTGGCCTTGATTCTGACCACTTAATGCTGGTAGCATGTTCCTAGTACTGTGGGAACCCGTTTACCAATCCTTTCTATTTATTTTTACAATTTTATAACTTTATTAAGTCATCCTTTTAGTTACAAACATTCAGTATTCCAGTACCAATCCCACCACCATTGCACCTTCCCATCACCATTATTTCCATTTTTCCAAACCACCCCTTAAGTTTGCCCCCCATAGCAAGCCCTCAAAAAACTTATTTTATATTGCTTGTTATAAATAATTTGCTGATAGGATGATTAAAAAAAGTTTCCTTAGAGAAAGTTAGTGAAGATTGTTGGAGTCACTAAGTCCTTGTATGAGGGATTACTGAGATGTGTTACAGCTGAAGCTTCTGTGTTATTTTGTTAATTGAGATTGGTTTCCTGCTACATGACATCCCATCGCATCTGTTGTGCTACTCCTGGTTTGTCAGTGTTGTAGAGATTGAGGTATTGTGGCTGTGCAGTCCAGGGTGTCCAAACTTTTTAATGGAGTGATGCAGCTGAAGTTAGATTTTTAGCTGGGTGGCAGCTTTGGGGAATGTGCTTGACTGCTGGGTCTTCCAGAAGTGCAGGGAGATGCGGGGAGGTAGCCCATCCCCTGACTCCATGAAAGCCTGGAGATTTCAGTCACAAAAACTTCATACCTGAGGTTTTCAACAGATTAATTTATGAATGAGGCTCATCTGAGCAGTGGAGTCTAGCTCGGTGCATAGTGGTGATTGTGGAATATGGATGGTCTTGGCTGCCAGGCCTGTTTGGGCAAGTACTAGGTGAGTACTGGGCTCACCCAGTACTTGCCCTGGGGTGCCCCAGGCCACTCAACCTTGCATGTAGTCTACCCATTCTGACTCTCACTCCAGCCTTCAAAAACCTCTGCCCAGTTCTGAGTTTTCCCTCCTAACTCAAATGTGGCCTACAAAGACAGGAAGAGGAGAGGGAAGCTGCCTCAGTTATCCATACGAAAGGATCTCTTCCACTGCTGATTGTCTTTTTTAAAAAAATCTGTTGCGGAGCTGAAGCAATAGCACAGTGGGTAGGGCATTTACTTTGTACACGGCCAACCTGGGTTCGATCCCGGCATCCCATATGATCCCCCACCAGGAGTAATTACTGAGGTGAGGTGCAGAGTCAGGAGTAACCCCCTGAGCATTGCCAGGTGTGACCCAAAAAAAGCAGAAAAAAAATCTGTTGCTAAATTTAATGGCAGAACATCAAGCCCATAAACCATATCTGGGGACAGGTTTACAGTATGATTTGTTTGTAAAGAATCCTTAGAATTCCTTACCCTTGTGAATTCCTGAGGTTTGCTCTTTTATAGTTTTGAGGCATGATTATTTAAGTAGATAAGAGCAAGATTGGGAACATTTTGGATACGGTAAAAATAAGTGAACTGGGGTGGGGAGTGTGTGGGAGAGGAGGGAGAGAAAACTACCTCAGTGGGATGGAGTTCATGCTTTGCATGCAAGAGCTCTGGATTCAGTCCCTGACACAGGCGTCCCTGGGCACCCTGGGGGCACCAAAACAAAACAAAATTAGCAAACAGCCTGATAGGCTTGGAGGTAAGTATTCTTGGCTCCTCCAATACTGCCTTTAGCCTCAGTATAGAACTCTCCCCCTCTCGCCCCAGCAACCAAACCTGCCCGCGTGTGTAAACATCTTTTAATGGATCCATTTGGTTGGTCAAATTTTCAGCCTTTGTTGCTGTTTCATAAAGACCACATGTAAAAAAAAATCCTTTTGTTAAATGGAAAGAATTACTTGGCTTCTTTTTGCTCTGAATTTCCTTTTACATATGGAACAAATGCCAACTCTACTTCAAATGAATCATTTCAAAGAAGAAGCTGTGGGCAAAAGCTCTGCTTTGTGGTAAAATATATGTCTGTCTCACTCCAGAGCGTCTCTGTAGGAATCCTCATTAGAGATCTCTGATTGATTAGGGCTGGAGAAAGAATCAGGGGTTAAGGTGCTGTTACTTGCGTATAGCTCACCTCACTTCAGCCCCTGACGGACCCCCACCCCACCCCGCTCCACCAGGAGCAGCCCAGTCATGTATTAGTGGGCACTTTATTTGTTTCCGTAGTTTAGCTATCAAGTAGTACTTCACTAAACGTTGGGGTAGATAAAAACTTTTACGGTAATGTACTCAGTCTCTGAATAGACGCTAAAAGTGGAAGTGTGGGGTCATATAGTAGCTCTATCTTTAGTTTTTTTATTTCTCTTTTCAAAGAAAAATATTTGCTCTTTATATGAGGGTGTGGGGGTTGGGCCATACCCAGCGATGCGCAGGGGTTACTCTTGGCTCTGCCCTCAGGAATTTCTCTTGGCAGCTCTCTGGGGACCAAATGAAATGCCAAGGATCAAACCTGTGTCAACCGCACCCTACCCACTACGCTATTGCTCCAGTCCCTACCTTTATCCTCTTAAAGAAGATATGATTTGTAAATATCTTTCCCGTTCAATATGGTGTCCTTTGGGGGACACCCAGTGATGCTCAGGGGCTTACTCCTGGCTCTGTGCCCAGGTATCATTCCTGGCTCAGGGGACTATTTGGGGTGTTGGGGACAAAGCCTTGGTTGGCCGCGAGCCTTACCTGTGGGTGTACTGTCACTCCAGCCCCAGAGTGTCCTTCTGTTTTGTGTAAATTTTCTCACGGTGACCCCTATTTATTTTATTGGAGAGTGGCATTTAGAAATAAAGATTTCTCCTCCGGACCCAGAGTGTCCTTTGTTTTGTGTAAATTTTCTCTCACTGTGACCCCTATTTTATTGGAGAGTGACATTTAGAAATAAAAATGGCTCTGTGAGCTAAATTCTCCTGCTCTGACCCTTCTCACTAGACAGAGCTGGGAAATACGCAGATACCTGGGCACATTTTTATCATTCTTTAACGCTTTTGTCATTGAGATTGCACAGCTCTAATGGTTTTGGTGTAGCTAGTGTGTCTCCTCCACCACCACAGTGCCAAGGACTGTCGCCAGAGTCCTTCTGTCGCTTGCAGTCTGCCTCTCCCTCCCGTACCCTCCACCACCCCACCCGCTGTAGCCACCTCAGATCAAGGGTTTGTTTTTCGTTTGCCGTTGTCCACTCACTCGCTCTCTCTGTGCCACATGAGTGGCATCACCCAGCGGTTCACTTCACAGCCCTCCAGCTCCATTCACATTGGAGTAAAGGCCAGATCTCGCCTTTGCCCCGAGCTTGGCGCTGATGCCTTGTGCATATAGCCCGTAACTTTTCTCTGCTCATCTGTTACCGGTAACTGGGTTATTTTCAGATCTTGGCTGTTACTAATGTTGCCATGTTGTGTGCTCTTATCTCTTCAAATTCATTTTCCATGATCTTGGGATCGGTACCAAGACATGCAATACATATGTACTCATTCATATTTGAATACTGAAAGTCCTTAGTTCATGTCAGTGCCTGGAGACCAGCTCAAGTTCATTCTAGCTCATACCCCCTTTTAAAAAAGCTTATTACAGGGGTGGAGACAAAGTACAGTGGTTAAGACATTTGCCTTGCACACATCTGACCCAGGTTTGATCCCCGTCATCCCCTATAATGCCCTCAGCCCTACCAGGAGTAATTCCTGAGTGCAGAGCCAGGAGTGACCCCTTAGCATTGCTGGTGTGACCCCAAAATTTAAAAAAAACAATCAAAAGAAACAAACAAAACGTCACTCTTCAAGAACAAGAAACTGAATTCCCATTATCCTTAAAAACGTTCCTTATTTGCTCATCCTTTCTGTATAAAACCATTTAGCGAGGTCAGTATCTTCCCACCTTTCCCACTGCCGCCTTCCCACCTTTCCCATGTCCTGGAGGGAGCCTGCCTGGAAAAAAGTGAGGAAAAAGATAGCCAGGAAGGTCGGTTTCCCCTAAGGCAGGTGAAAGAAGATTCTCTCTTCTCCTTCACTATTCCTGTTTACAACCCAAAGGAAGTGAGTAGAGATGAGCTCTTTGCTTGAAATCTTTCTTTTTAGTGGGGTTGGGGGCGGCAGAGGAGGGGACTCCTTGGCCAGTACTCGGGGCTGACTCCTGGCTCTGCACCCTGGGATCACTCCTGGCTGGTCTCGGGGCCATGTGGGATGCCAGAGCAAGCGCTCTAGCCACTGTGCTATCACTCCCTCCCCTCTGCTTGAGATCCTGATGGTCACTGTAACGTATGCTAACATATATGTCCTAAGTTGGCACAGTGCATGTTGATCCAGCTCCTTTGGTGGCTCACGTGGTAGAGTACTGGTTAGTCCCCAGACTGGTGCAGACCCAGAGCTTCCACACTGTAAATGGAGGAAAAGACACAAGGCAGTTGAAGATTTAAAGGACAAAGTCTCTCCTGTGCAGTGCGGGCAGTTTAGTTTCCCAGAGTGGAGAGAGTAGTTGCTTTGGGACTAACGTGATCGACAGGAAATATTTGGTCTAGGCACCAGAGCGGCAATAAAGAGATTCCGATGCTTGCCTTGCGCACAGCACACCCTGCTTTGATTCCAGCACCCCACATGGTCCTCCAAGTCCCTCCAGGTTCCCTGAGGACAGAAAAGGACTAAGCCCTGAGAGTCACTGGGTGTGGCCCCCAAAGCAGATTTTTGGTCTAGGGATGTTGGATGGAATAGTGATAGCAAAGTACAGAAAGAGTAAATGTTGGGCTGGAGAACTAGTACAGTGGATAAAGCACTTGCTTTCCATGGGGCCAATCTGAGCTCAAATTCTGGCTTCCCATATGGTCCTATGGGCACTGCCCAGAATGATCCCTGAGTGCAGAGCAAGGAGCAACCCTTGAGCATCACTGGGTGTGCCCTCATCCAAAACAAACCAAAAATAGAGTAAATTTTAGATGTTTCAAGGCCAAATAGAAAATCATTCACACCATGCTGGTAAATCCTCTTAATCCACAACTTTCCCTGGAGTGATGCAATTCCGAGATTCTCCCTTCAATTATGTCCATTCTTGCCCCTCACCTGGCCTCTCTTTCCCCCATTGAGCTTTCTCTGGTTGTAGTGTCTGGACAACTGGGGTAAGCCTCCTCAGCAGGTCAGCAGGTCAGCCTCCCCTGCAGTGAGCCAAAATGGCAATTTGCTCGTCTTCTGGTGTGGCCGGAATGGTGTGTCATCTATGCTGAACACAGAGGGCCTGGAGGTCCCTGACTGATGCATGGGTCTGGGCTTTGTGACTTACAAGCTCTAGAAGTAGGAACATCTCCGTCCTCCGATGTAGAGGAATGTGTCCGGAAACTAGCCCTGGGGACCGTCGCCTCCGCCGAGGTGTATGGGTCTCCCTTGTCGCACACCCCGACCAGCCTCCCTTTATTCCTAGAAGCTGGCAGACTTGCTTTTCCTCCTACAAGTGGCAACTAGAATTCTGAGTTGAAAGTGAGTCTTTGCCCTTGGCTCCTAGCCAGCATTCCTCGCTGAGCGAATAGGGATGTGGAATGTCAGAAAAAGACAAGGGAGGGGAGCGATTTGAGTCTGACTGTGAGTGTTTATATGTGGAAGCAGATTCGTCCCGGAGAACTTGGGCAAACTTCTTCAGACCGTTCCCTTCTCTGAATCTTTAGGTTCCTTATTTTTGTATTTTTGTTTTGATTGTATCCTTTTATTCTTTTTTTAAGTTGTGTAGCCTGAATTTCACCCCCTGTCAAGCTCAGGGGAGGCCAGAGCAGGGAAGACAGCATGATTTCCAGAGAATTTTTTCTTTCCTCCCGGTGGCTAGAGGGACCAGAGTGTTCCCTGCTCAGCTCCAGCCGGATCCAAAATCGTCTTTTCCTCTGGGATTTAATCTGGTGTCCACAGGACCTAGACTCAAGTTCTCACTGGGGGAATGTCTCAGTATGAAGTACCCTTTGGGGAGCATCAAAGACTCGTTCTAGGCAGAAAAGGTGTGACTCAGCACAGTCCGGCCACGGTAAGCTGCTAGTTCTGGGCACTCGTGGTTGAAGCTCCGTTGAAACTATTGATGGGGCCACGCCTCTCAGACTCCACTTAGCTGAGGACTGGTTCTCAGCTCGGGACTGTAATTTCTCCTTGACTTAGTTCTAGCCAAAGTCGTCTTGCCTCAATCCCAGCAGAGACCCGTGAGGGTAACCTCCAGGGGCAACTTACCAGCTTTCTGTGAAGAATCCGCTGGTTCCGTGTGTGGCTACATACATCCCGAGAACCATGTCCTCTTTGTACACCCGAAGTAAAGAATTCACTCGGAGTAGGAAGTCTCAGTCTGATTCACCCCCCGCGTCTCCTTCCCCGACTGCCAAGACGTTCCGAGTAAGCAGCGTATTTTTTTTATTTGCATGTGTTTGTGATTGTGTACAAGGAAGGGTGTGTGTGTGTATGTGTGTGTTTGTGTGTGTTGTGTATGTGTTTGTGTGTGTGTAGACAGTGATTTATGTATGCATCTATATCTCCAGAATCTTGGGGAATCGGGTTTAGAGCAAAGGTATTATTTCAGAGTTAAAGAAAATGTGTCAGCGAAGGTCCAGTAGCGTCTCTGCCAGAGTCCTGTGGTTCCTGACACTTGCTGTAGTCTTAAGAACCGACTTGAATGTGTCAAACTGCAGTTTGGGTCTTTTAACTTTCAACAGTCAGTTGTAAGCTGCTTGACAGGAAGATTTCTAGAGACTTCGTCTTTGGGGCTTTTCTTAATTTCTGTGTCTATATTTAGTTCCTCCCTTCCTGTGTTTTATGGGTCAGTACTGCATTTCAAGAGAAAAACTCCCGAAAGGCTGTGAAACTTTATATGTTAAACCTCAGTTATGTGCAAGCCCATTTGTGTATGCACGTATGTGAGCGAGGATATGTTTTTGTCTATGCTGTGTCTGTGAGGGAGGGGGAAAGTACGCAGAGGGGGTGTGGACACCTGGAGTCGTAATCCTCAGTCTCCATCAGGAAATGTCGTGCTTGAAAGCCAGAGGAATAAGTCCTGACTGTGACAAGCAATTGATTGGAGGTATTTCTAAGGTCTTAGATTCATTCCAGACTTGCCCTCTCTTCCTCCACTGACTGTTTCTACTGACGTGAGTCGCCTATGGGCATTTGTATCCAATTTAGGTCTCTGTAAGAAGCTGACAAAAGCAAGAACTGCTACCAGTGGAGGCCTGGTGAGCATATTAGGTAGGAAACAAGTACCTAACTTCCTTCTTAGGGAACAAACTTGCTCTTGTACTGTATGGATAGAGTCCACGCAGGATGCTCTGCTTCCTTATTTGGGGAGCTATGGGAGAAAAATCGGCAAGAAACCCAAAGAGATTACTGCATTTCTTTGGGGTTATTTTCTATCCATTTCTCACAAGTAATTTACCATGGACTTAAATTTCATCTGTGGCTTGTTGAAGTCGAGTGTCAGCCAGGGATGTTTAGTTATCTGAATATCAAAGTATTTTGTTCTAAGGGTCTTTGAGTCCTGAGGTCTGTTTGTATGAGTGAGGCAGCTTCAGTGTATACATTACGGTCTCTGGGTTCTGGTGAGTTTCCTCAAGACATAGATTGATTCTGTTCCTTTTTTGGGAGCCCAGAATAAGCTCCCCCAATGATGTTGGGGTGTTTTTGGTGGCGCCCAGTTGAGATTCGTAGAATGTTGCACCTTTGCTGTTGTTCCATTCCCGCTCGCCATACTGTAGTACCATTTGGTGTAGAGTTGTCTTGTTAACATTCGGGTTGGTCTGTTTGTAGTTTGGGGGCCGCCATGCCTGGCAGTGCTCAGGGCTTACTCTTGGCTCTGTGCTCCGTGATCACTCCTGGCAGGGCTCCGGGAATTGAACTCCAGTCAGCTGCATGCAAGGCAATTGGCCCTGCCCACTCTACCCTCTCTCTAGTCCTCTTATTCAGATTCGTTTGCCGCCCTCACCACAGCCACATATGTGTGGTTAGCTATCTCTCTTTGTCCCCATTCCTTCTTTAGAGTTAGTCGCTATTTCCTTTTGGCCTGCTCTAACAGCCGCAATCCATCCTCTCACTCCTGTTCCACCCCCACCCCCAGCTCTGTAGATGGAGGTTACAGTAGGAGAGAGTTTTGAGAATTTGGGTTACAGAAAACCAGAGCATGGATGAGTTTAGTAAGAAACTACTTCCCAATTTAGTGGTCGGTGGCAGTGGGTTCACCGTAGTTATTAGCTTGCTGCAGCCAACGTCAAGCATCTGAATAGCTTGGGACTGGACTTTCAGAGAGCTAATTTTCATAGATCAGTCAAGGTACATTATGCTTATGCCCTTAATGTCTGAGAGAATGAAAGAAATACAAGACTAATTTAGAGGCTGTCAACACGAAGGATGGGCTCTAAAACTAAGATTTATCTTCTACAAATCCAATCAAGCCATTTGCGATCATGTCCTGATTAATTAGCAAGCTCTCTGGAAGTCGGTTTGGGGCGGGGCTACTCTTCCAGCAGCCAATGCTGCGGTGGCGATGTCACTGTCGTATTGCTGCTGGTTCCCGGTTCTATCTTGCTGCTACTTAAGGTTCCTCCATACCAGAATCAGCATCGCTTTATTAAACAGACACCGGTGGGGAGCAAGACATGGCAGTGTTCTGTACAGTCTAACGTTTGTAGGTGCATTAATGTTATATCTGAAATACTCTGCAGGAGTCAGGCCCTTCACGTAGATTGCTTCCTCGTTCCTCAGCACTTGGAATGAGGGAAACAGAGCTGCATAGCAGGAAAGTGGCTTCCTCAGCATCACTTGGCTGGGAAGAAGCGGAATTGGGTCCCTCATTCCCAGGCTTGTCATCCTGTCACAACACTGGAGCACATACAATGGACTGGAAGCTTCAGCACTGCCAGAGTCAAAGGACAATTAAGGGCTTGGGTAGCTGTGGGGAGTCCCCAGTCAGACGGGATGGGGATACAATTTCACAAAATGAGATGGCAGGAAGGAAGGAGGCTGTGTTTATGGACAAGCTACTGAATCTCCCACACTCGACTCTCAAATCCCAGGCGGAGCGTGAGTCCACAGACCCCAAAGAGCCTGAGCCCCAGAGTTTTCAGGTCATTCTCAGTGGTGGAAATGCTTCCTGAGACCTTCTAGGGTAAAAATGTCAGGAGGTAGATGCGTGCAAGTCGAAGGTTAGCTCAGAACAGTCTCTCCCCCCCTCCTCCTTCTCCCTCCGCCTCAGCTTTATCGTGTGAGCTCACACAGCGTTTTGCTGGAGATTACATAAAATCAAGAGCCGTGGCCTCTGGAACCAGCTTTCTTCACCACCGAGAGTTGCCTTGTTGAGCAATCACATAGGCTTGTTATTTTTTTTTTCTTGCTAATACCAAAGGGCCAGATATTAAATGTTTCCTTATATGTAATATCCTCAAAAGGAAATTATAAAATAATAGCCAGTCACATGGGAAGAGTATTTTGGGAACCTCGTGCCTAATCCAAAGCTCCCAAAGTAGGAGGAGAAACTATAACTGTAACTCACGCAGATAATTTTTTTAAATTGAGAAAATAAGCAGCAGGGTGATTTTTCAGTAGCTAGAAAATAAGGACTAAAAACTATCTGGGCTTTTTGTTTGTTTTTATTGGGAGGCCACAGTTGGTGGTGCTCAGGGCTTCGTCCTGGCTTTAGACTCAGGGATCACTCCTGGAGGTCAGCGGGGGTCATACGTGGTACCAGGGAGTCCAGTGGGGTCAGCTACATGCCAGCCAGTGCCTTCGCCTGTGTTACGCCCCTGTGTACTGTGCTACTCCCCAGCCCCTAGGAACTATTTTCTCACAGTTTTACCTTTAAACTCCTCAACATCATCTGATACACTTAATATTTTGTAATTCACCCAATACATGGGAGCTCTACAAACCTTTCTTTAATATAAAAAGTATAATGCTTGCCTAGAAATTGTGCTACTGAAGATCTCTTCTATGCAGCACAGAGCATGTGTCCTCACCAGCCAGGAGTTTTGTTTACTTTCTCTAGCTTGTATTTTCTTTCTCTAAACATGAAGTTCCACTCTTAATCGTGATTTTTCAGAAGATGCCATTTGTTTCTCCATAAGGGAAATGTCCATCCTCATAGTCCCATCAGAGCCGTTCTCCTGAGCAGCGGCTCCTAATACTGCTGCTTTGCCGTTCTTGACCCTGGACAAGAAATAACATTGTCAACCACTTATTTTGCTTTTGTGAACGCAGGCTTCATGGTAGCTCGACACCTCTCTGGTCTGAAAGCCAGGGCCCTCTCTGAGTGATAGATCTGTTTGCTGTTGGTTTTCTGTCTGAGAAACTTCTAGATTGACTCTCGTTTCTCACACATGTACTTAGGAGAGTTTGAAGCCTCTTCTCAGGCAACTGCAGTGTGGAGCTCCAAGTTCACTCAGTTAGCAGGAAAGGCCTTTTTTTTTTTAACATGATTTTCCAACATCAAAAATTATACAACTCCAGGGTTGGAGGACATTAAAATTACAGCAGGGAGGATGTTTGCCTTGCATGCAGCTGACCCAGGCTTCATCCCTGCCAGCCCATATGATCCCCCAAGCACCACCAGAAGTAATTCCTGAGTACAGAGCCCGGAGTAAATCCTGAGCATCACTGGGTGTGACCCAAAACAAAAGTACACAACTCCAGAGACATCAAACACCTCTAGCCATTGCTTTTTTTTAATCACTTCCATATTATTAGATTCATTCTGTTCCTTTACAACTAGCTCGTCACGTTAGGTCAGTGGGAAGCAGGTTGGCGTCCCTGGTGCGCTGGTTTAGATGAACACTTTTGAGTTATCTTGATTGCAAGAGCCAGGCTAATCATTGGTCAGCTTTCTCAAAGCACTCTTTGCTAATTTAACCAAAAAAAAAATTTTTGGTACTAAAGATTTACTAAAGTCCTTCATAATATTCCAGACTGGGACAGGGCTGTCGCTCAGCAGTGGTCTCCTGCTTTGTGTGAGGTCCTGGGTTCAATTCCCAGCATGGGGCTGAGGAGGGAGACGGGAAGAATCCTCAGATTGCTTACCTGATCTTTCAGTCTTGCGAAATGCTTAGAGGGGCTGGAAAGCTAGTACAGCAGGTAGGATACTTGCCTTGCACATGGCCAACCTGGGTCCAATCCATGTCACCCCATATGGTCCCCTGAGCTCCACCAGGAGTGATCCCTGAGCACAGAGCCAGGGTTAAATCCTGAGCACCACTGTACAACGCAAAAACAAAATAACTCCCCAAAAAAGTGCATTAAATTGGAAGGAAAAGTGCCATCAGCTGAGCTCTGAAAATGTTTTACTCAGATTTTCATTGAATTGGTTGGTATTTATTATGCTAGGATTGGCCTGTATCTGTAAAACAATATTGGTAGCATTTTCCTATTTAATATGGATTGTTTATGCTTGGGGAGAGTTCCAGTAGGGGCTGAGGCGGTCCGGGGCCCTACCAGGAATCTTCTGCAGCCAAGTTACTGGTTCTGCACAGACTGAGGATAAAATGCTGCCAGTATTTCGAGGTGCTGGGGATACCCTGGCCACCCTGACCGGGCTGGGGACCTCCAGGGAAGAACCCAGTGATGCCCAAGGGGCCAGGTGCCACCAAGGATTAAACGCAGATCATGTGTATGTGCTCCTAACCACAGTACTATCTCCCAGCCCTGGATTGTTTGTTCTTTCATAACTCAACAGAAAATTAAAAGATTTCTTATATTTTCACCACTGCCTTTAATGTAAATAAGGAAAACAATGAACTCATTTCGCTTTTGTTTTTGTTTTGTTTTCTTTGGGTCACAACCAGCTGAGCTCAGGGCTTACTCCTGGCTCTACACTTAGGGATCACTTATGGCTGGTCTCGGGGGCCATATAAGGTGCCGGGGATCAAACCCAGGTCGGCAGCTGCAAGCAAGGTGCCCTGCCCGATAACTGGCACTTCGGGCCTTAACTCTTTGTGAATTACAACTATCTCCATAAGCTAATCAACACATTTGATAAGCAGCCTCATGATTCAGGGTTACTGCACTAAAAGAGCTTGTCTGTGTGAAAAACACGGGTCAGTGGGTAGCCTACTGCCACAAACAAAACTTCCTAGATTCCTGGTGATGAGTCTAGAACACCGAGAGTGTTGTTGTTCTTGTCCTTATTGATCTCTTGTCACAAACAGCAAGTAGTTCTTCAGTCTGTTCTCTCATCCCTTGTGGCTCTGAAACTGCATTTAGGACACTGCTATTCTGGGATCCATTGTGGCAGGGACCACATCCGGTGGGCTCAGGGACCACTCCAGGTGGTGTTTGGGGGACTACATTGTCCCAGGGATTAATCCCAGGGCTCCAGCATGCAAAGCCTGAGCCACCTCTCTGGCCCCAAATCCATGTTTTAATCCTTCTCTGTAATGTATTGTCATGGACCAAGAAGCACTTGTCATAGTGAGTGATGCTTATTAGTGTACAATCTGTAGACCATTTTTCAAGTAAAACTACTGGTAGATAGGGTTGGTTGCTTTTTTAATTCACCCAAGGAAAGCCAATAAACATGAATTCTTTAGCCCACAGAATAATCTAAGCAAGAGTAGTATAAGCAGTCAGAATAAAGATCGTTTCACATTGGAGCCATTTTCTGAATCCTAGACGGATGCTGACCTAGTTAGTGTCTGTCCTACTTAAAACTGGCTGAGGCAACATTAAAAATCTTGGTTTATTGACCCAAGAGATTGGGAATTTCTAAGGCACTTGTGTAGTTCCTTTCCTGAAATTTCTAGGTGACAGCCAGCGATATAAGCCCTTTCCTATCCTTGACCCTCGGATATTTTTTATTCCGTTATAAATAGGCATCTGCCTGCTCTAATTGAATCTTCCCACAGAAGTCCCTGCTATGTACTAGTCCTTTACTGGTCACAGATTTATGATTGAAATAGATGTTCCTTGCCCAAAGAATTAACTTTCTAACTGGAGAGAGAATAGGGCCAGGGAGGTAGCTCAAAGGGCCGACGTGCATGTTTTGCAAGGTCCCAGTACCAGGTGTGGCCCAAAAACAAGCAGAAGAAAGTCAGCCTCAAGCATTAACTAGAGGTCCACTAGTACTGTCTCTGCACCCACCTGCCTCTCTCTGAGCAAGGCTGCAGACAGTAAACAAAGAGTTGGAGCACATGCTTAGCACATGGGGCCCCAGGTATGGGGCTCGATCCCCAGCATCCCATATGGTCCCCCGAGCACTGCCAGGAGAACCCCTGAGCATCTCTGAGCATCTCCGGGTGTGACTCAAAAAAGGAAAAAAAAAATGACATTATGCCAGTTTCTGTGCTAAGAGCTTAAATTTATTTTCTCAATTTATGTTTTTGATGACCTTTTGCACTAGGTAGCATTTCTGCATCACTCCCACCTTTTTTTGGGGGAAAGAGGGGTGTTGGGTCATACCCACAGTTGCTTGGGGCTTCTGAGTTCAGAGGTCACTCCTGGTGGTACTTGGGGGACCATATTTGTCAATACTGGATACTGAGGATACTGGGGCACAAAGAAGCGAACTAATTATCTAAAGTCACATCACAAGCAAATACGGCAGCCAGCAACCTGGCTTCAGCTGAGCCAGGAAGTTTTGTAGCCAAGCCAGTGAAGTGTCCGCCCTCTGTTAAATAGCTCCTGAGTTATTGCTTATGCCCCTGACTGTTGACTCTGGTTTGAAAAGAGAGATGGTAATAATAAAACCTGTTTTAAAGGAGGAAAAAGTTAGCAGAATGATTTAAGAAGGGATAAATATGTGTTGGTAGGAGGTTCATTTCATATCATGTTTAAATAGGGGTGATTTTATTACTTTCAAATGACTATGATAAAATATATTGGCTAATAATTTTGTGAGGGAGAAAAGACCTGCTGTGCCCTGGCAGGTGGGAATCTGGATTCATTTTTAGTTTGAATTTTATAAGTAGTTACTCTAAAACCATTTGTAAGTGCTCAAACACAGCTCCTTTAAATAAGATATATCTCTCTGTTTTATTGTATTAATGCATTTTGTAAAAAAAATTTTTTGGCCCACACCTGGCGATGCTCAGAGCTTACTCCTGTCTCTGTGCCCTGGGATCATGCCTTGAGAGACCCAGCGGACCAGATGGGATACCCAGACCCAGACACATGCAAGGGAAGCTCCCGCCCACTGTACTATCACTCTGTCCCCTGTAAATAATTTTTAAAAAAACCCGTAAAAAATTTTAAACAAATGCCACCAGGGTGTGTGTCATCTGTCAATTAGGGCAAGTTCTGAGTTAGAAAATTCTGACTTAATTATCCCTTCTTAAATCTGAAGGATCCTTCTACTAAAAAGCAGACTACAAGTATATTTAGTCCCTCTTGTGAAATTTTTACATTTTGACATTAACCTACGTTCTAACATATTTGTTCTGAGGGAAAATAATTAGCCCTAAATCCAAAGAATCTCATGCATCCGAAGACCTAAGGCCTTGTTGGGGTTAAGAGGCAGCAGCGGTATCGGGTCAGAGCAATAGTACAGTAGGAGATGCCTGCAGCTGACCTGTGCTCCATCCCAGGCATCGTGCATGATCCCCTGAGCACCGCCAGAATTCCTGAGCACAGAGCCAGAGCAATCCATGAGCATTGCCAGGTATTGCACACACACACACACACACACACACACACACACACACACACACACACACAAAAGACAAAGCTGGGGCCAGAGCGATAGCACAGCGGGAGAGTGTTTGTCTTGCATGCGACTGACCCCGGTTCAATCCCCAGCATCCCATGTGGTCCCCCCTGAGCACTGCCAGGAGTAATTCCTGAGTGCCAAGCCAGGAGGTAACCCCTGAGCATCACTGGGTGTGACCCAAAAAGAAAAAAAAGAGACAAAGGTATCTCTTTGGGTTAGCTGTGACCCTAACAATGTTCTGCTTGGACCAGTTTTCTTACAAGTCACACATGAGAGTGTCATTCTTCATTGCAGTCCATTCTGCATTGTCAAGCAACTGCCAGCACAGGGCTGCTCCTTCATGGCAGCCTCACCAGAAATCTCAGAAGGGCTCATGTTGCCCTTCACTGGACTGGCTGGCCACCCACTGTGTGTTCTACTGGACTGGCTGCCCACCCGCTGTGTGTACCGCTGGGCTGGCTGCCCACCCACTGTGTGTAGTGGATCATCCAGCATTTGGTTACTTTCCTGCATTACTCTCCTTGCTTTATGGGTTTACTTAGCTTTTCTTCTCCAAAGAATAGTTCTTTGAGCTCAGAGGACCATGTCTTAGATTCTACAGACGTTCCCTCTTCTTCCTCTCCATGGCTGTCCTGCCACAGGGCTCAGATACCCATTCTGGAAATGCAGGAAATGGGCACAGGCCTGAGATGTGGCTGTTGGCATCTCTCATCCCATCACCTGCTGGGGAGACAGAGGCCCCCAAGCCTGTTTCTGGATTGAAGCGACACGCTTTCCCCTAGGCGACTTGGATTCCTGTTTATTGCAGTTGCTCGTGTATTTACATGTCTAGAATGTGAGCGCCAGTAGTTTGGTTTCTGTGGAGACAAAAAGAAAACAAAAGACTCTGACCTTGCATGGAACCTTCATAGAAATATTAAAAATCTACACAAGGTTAGTGGAGAGTCTTTGGCTCTTAGTGGCTGTGGAAACACAGTTACACAGTAACACCAAAAACATACCAAAGATCCCCCCAATCAAAGAGATCTAATTTAGGGAATATTCCCCAAGAATAGATACAAACACATATATAAAGTAAAAGCTGTAAAATTCGGTGGCATTTGGGCCGCATGATCCATAGATAGAACAACAGATGAGTCTGGTTTTTGTCCTTTAATAAATTCAGATAGATTTATGTTAAATGTTATGTTTAATCTTTTTAAATATAGTGAAGCGTGCTAGATTATGTGGTCTCTTTTCTCCAGGCAGATTTAATGGATAGGGGAGATGCGATCTTTGAAGGAGAGTCTTCAGAAATGCTTATGATACAAACTAAATGTCAGGGCTGTGCCTCTGTCCTTTCCTGTTGGCTTTTGTTCCATGTGCATTAAGTAATTATGAAGACATGTCAAGGAGTTTAGCATGATGCATTACATATAATTTAGGACTTGCTTTTGAAAGCTGCAGTTTTCTTGGGACTGACACACTCATACACAGACTACCCTCTCCCTTTTCTCTCTCTCATATACACACGCTCTCTCCTCTCTCACACACATACACACATACACTCTCTCCTCTCTCACACACACACACACCTCTCTCTCACACACTCTCCTCTCACACACACACACATTCTCTCTCCTCTCTCTCTCTCTCACACAAACACACACACACACACACACACACACCATACCCCTTCCAACTGCAGGAGTGTGTGCTCTCTCCAGCAGTAACAGTGACGACTGCTTGACTCCAGCTCTGACTGTCACGAGCAGCCCTGTTACAGCTGGTTGCACAGGGACTGTGGATGTTTCTTGCCTTGAGTAGTTTATTGATCATCTAGATCATGTTTTCTGGAGCAGGGAGAGGGTGCGGGAGTAGGGTGGGGATGGGGTCATTCCAGTCCTTGTGATAACCATAATTTCTACACTGTCTCCCCCAAGGACCTAATCTCCATTGATGGAAGTAGAATAGACTAGTCCTCCCCATTATTCTGTGGTATGGCACAATTCACCTTGATGTAGAGAGATTTTGCTGGGCCTAATCTAATTTCATGGGCTCTTAAAAACAGTGACCTTGGGCCAAAGCAATAGTATATTGTGTAAGGTGTTAGCCTGCACTGCACGTTGCTGACCTGGGTTTGATCCCCACAGCCCATGTAGTCCCCAACACTCTCACGAGTGATCCCAGACCACAGCCAGGAGTAAGCCCTGAGCACAGCTGGGTATCACTTGTATCACTTGTCTTCCTGTTGTTCATTGATTTGCTTGAGCGGGTGCCAGTAATGTCTCTTTCGTTCCTGTCACATACTACTGTAGCCCAAGGGCATCTGCTCGCTCCAGGAACACCAAGAGGCTCAAACTATTCATTCAGGTCATGGTTTTGAGGTCTATTATTGTTACTGTTTTTGGCATATCAAATATGACATGGGCAGCTTGCCAGGCTCTGCTGTGCAGGTGGGATACTCTCAGTAGTAGGTAGGCTTTCAGTTCTCTCTCTCACTCACTCTGTCTCTCACACATACACTCACTCTCTCACTCTCTCTTACATACCCTCACTCTCTCTCTCTCACATATACTCTCTCATATATGCTCACTCTCTCTCTCTCTCTCTCTCTCTCTCACACACACACACACACACACACATCTTTCTCACCCTTCCAGCTGCAGGAGTGTGTGCTCTCCAGCAGTAACAGTGACTGCGTGACTCCAGCTCTGACTGTAGCTGTGCAGTAGAGCTCAGCTGGGTGTGGCCCAAAAAACTAACAAAAGATAGTGGACTTAGTTGACCGAGGCAGAAGAGAAATGAGTCTGAAAAGTACTCACTGCTCCATTCTTTCTCTGAAGCAAGAAAAGGAGCCATGTGCAAAGGAAGTGGGGGACTTGGAGAGCTGGAGGAGGTGAGCAGGTCCCGGTGGGCAGCTGGCCCCGGGAGCCAGCAGGAAGGCAGGCCCTGACACCTCCACCACAGCCAACCAGCCTCTCACCGGTGCTGAAGGAGCTTAAAAGCAGGTTCTTCCCCAGATCCTGCGGAGAGAGCCAGCGCGAGCCTCTCCATCTCTGCCCCCTCAGGAATCTGACCAGGGAGCCCCAGAGAGAGGAGCTGAGCTTCTGCCCTACAAAGCTGTGGAAGGGAATAATTGGCGTGTTGAGTCACCAAGGTTTATGGTAATTTATTAGAACAGGGCAAAGTGCCACAAATTGAAATTTTGTTAAGAAAATAACAAAACCCCCACTTAAAATCAGTCTGTCCCTGCTGTCACATGATTCTGTCCCCAGCTTGTATTTCCAGTTTGTCCAGGATCCCCAGACCTGATCCCCAGATACAGATCAATACAGACTCCAAAAGTCATTTCAAAAGTAGAGATCAATAGCCCTCCTTTTTTTTTTAAGAGTCTCATGCTCTACCGACTGAGCTAGCCGGGCGCCATCCTCCTTTTTTTTAATAGTCAAAAGTATCAATAAGGTTTTATTTGAAAAGAATATTTAAGTAAGGAATATATTCCGTTAGAATTGTATTAACACGATGCTGCACCCTCAAACTGAACTACTTAATAGCCCTCCTTTGAAATACACTAAGAACCCCAGCTATGTAAGTTGTGCAGGCGACCCTTCCTTTACAGTAGAGGGAATCAGATGATTCTTATAACTCAGAAAGTCACAAAATTATGTTTAAGGGACCAGAGAGATAGTCCAGCAGGTAGAGTGCTTGCCTGGCATGTGGCCAACCCAGGTCTAAGGCCCAGCATCCCATATGGACCCCCAGAAGGGAAGGGAAAGCCCTTCCAGAAGGGAAGCCCTGAGTACTTGTGGGGTAGCCCCAAAACAAACAAAAAACAAACAAAATGATGTTTTAGTTAACTCGGATAATGGTTAGGTTTGCAGTGGCCTTGGACTGCGCGAGTCCCTTATTGCACACTCATCTCCTTTGCGTCTTCGTTCTTGGTCATTAATTTGAGAACACTGAAGGAAAAGGCTGGTTCTCTGCACCCCATCCCAGAATAGCTCAAATTGTTTCTCCTGGCCCAGTTAGTGCACAAGAATATGATATGAAATGCTCTTTCTGCTCCGTTCCTCTTCAGGGAAAATGTAAATAGGAGGATTTTTCCCATCACTGCAGGGTCAGGCCCTAACTCCAACGGAACATGAGTTAAACCCGTTTCAGGCTTGGCAGTAGACACGTGACTTGGTCTCATTCCTTTCCCTTGGGCCCTAGTTTCCAGAGCCACAATTTTATTTTAAACTTGGTCAAAAAAGTTTGGTTTCAATTATGTGCCTTCCTGAACTCCCGATAACTTCCAAGTTAAAAGCTTTTGTGGGGATTTTTCTAAGCCAGTCTCTGGTGATTTGAGAGCCCTACACATTTCACAAATCAAAACCAGCCTGGTTTCTGCCCCTTTTAGAATCGCCATCTGAATTAATGGTGATCTTTGCTCTGTACTTTTATTAGAAACAGGGCCTAACCAATGAGATTATAATGGGAGAATTTTAAGAAGTACGAAAAGCAAAGAACCTGCTTCTTGGTTTCAGAGCATTTATAAAACTGATCAGAGCTAAAGTGACAGGTTGCCTTGCATGCAACCAACCTGGGCCCAATCCCTTGTACCCCATATGGTCCCCCAAGTCCACCAGGAGTGGTTCCTGAGTGTAGCAGAGTCAGGCATCAACCCTGAAACATAGCCAGGTGTGACCCCAAAACCAACCAAACATAAAAGAAATCTATGGTGTGTTTATAGTTAATCATCTTCATATTTTACTTTCTGTGTTTGCGTTGGTTCTGGGCAGCTTCTGATCTTTTCTACCCAGAGTCCCATTCACAGACTCTATTGCCCCCAGTTGGGTCACAAAAGCTGTGAAACTAATTCCTTCTCTGAAAAAAAAAATTATGTAGTTCAGACACACCAGAGAGCCTCATCCTAATGGCCATCCCTTCTGGTCTTGAAGAGAAGGCAGAGCAACAATCTTATGTAAGTTCCTTCTAAGATTTCATAGGAGAAAATATGACACAGTGCATTTGTGTATTAACCTGAATATTGAGTAGAAAGGCTTAACACCTTTTTGGAAGGGAAGGCGGCCATCCTGTAACAGGGCTACTCAAACCTACTCAGAGAATAGAGGAACTTTTATTTCAGTTTGGTGTGATTTGGGGTTTGGGACCGCACTCAGCAGTGCTCAGGGTTATTCCTGGCTCTGAGCTCAGAAATGACCCCTAGTAGCTCAGGGGACCATATGTGGGGCTGGGGATTCAGGCCAGGGTTACGGCTGCCACCGCCACATGTAATAACCAAGTATCTTACCTCCTGTGCTATCTCTCTAGTGTCTGTCTGTTTTCTTTCTTTCTCTTTCCACTTTGTGTAAACACTGTGGATTACAAAGTTGTTCATGGTGATCTGTTACAGGCATTCAATGTTCCAACCCCACTCCCACCACCACTGTCTCCCATTTTCCCAACCACCCCTCAAGCCTGGCCCCATAGCAGGCCCACGATCATTTATTTCATGTTGCCTGTTACCATTAAATGGTTAATGGAATAACCAATATTTCTGTAGAAAAAAATTTTATGAAAATTGTTATATTTCACTCTGGGGCCATTAAGTCTTGTCTCCAGGTTTACTAAGCTTTTGTTGAAAGTTAAGCTTCTGTGTTGATGTTTTTGTTAGTCAAGATTAGTTGGCGTCTCACGCTACATTCCCATTCAATCTGGTGTCCTCATATTGGGATGTTGGTGTTGTAGAGTTTGGAGATGTTGCTCTGGAAAAGGCAGAATATTTATGGGGCTGGAGCATAGTGGTAGCTCTTGGATGTGAATGCAGCTGTCTGAACCCTTGGTAGGGCGTGAAACTGGCCCGCCACCCTCCTGAGGTCACCCCAGAGCCAGGACTGGGGATCTGAGAAAAATTTTGGAGCTATTTGATCTCTTTCAAGATTTATTTATGAGTCTGTGGATCAAGGCCAGTAGATGGGTTTAAATGGTGGTGGGCTGGGATGTGGGCATGGCTGTTGGGGCTTCTAGAAGTATGGAAAGGTGGGGGAAGATTGACCATCCTAACTCCTAGAAGGCCCAGAGACTTCAGCCAAAAAAATCCCGTGTACCTGAAATTTTGGGCAGGTTAACGTCTCTGTGGCCCTCAGTCATGGTGGCAGCTCTTGGGGTGTGGGAGCAGCTGCTGGGCTTTGGGAGGACGGGAGCTGCTCTGCCCCTCTCCCAGGATAGCCCTGGAGGTCTCAACTAGCCAAAAATTTTTTTGCAGCTAGTTGATCTCTTTGAGATTTATTTATGAGTCTCTTGGAACAAGGCCGGTCCATGGCCACAGCAATGGACGTGGATCACCCTGTTTTATTTCTGAGAGAGACACGGACTGAGGAGAATTGGGCCCAAGAATGTAGGTAAGAGGAACCCACTTTGCTCACCTCCAGAAGATCACGGATTTGACTGGGTACCAAGTCCTTGGATTTCTTACCTCCTGCCCATAAGACCAACCTCCTAGAATCTTCTGCAAGTTCATTTTCCCCAACCGTGTCTCGCTGCCTCACGGGGTCATTTCCTGGTTCACTTCCCTGAGAGGAAGCCTGCCCTCGTTCTCATCTTCCCCCTCCAGATTTCCTTGGTCGTCTGTGAGGGTGAGTCACTCTTCTGAGTGAGGAGCAGTGTCTGCCGGTGTGAGGCAGGCCCCGTGTGAGCAACAGCGGGGCACAGAGGAAAAATCCAAGTTAAGTCTCTGCCACCCCTTGAGCCACTTTTCCCCTTTTGCCCAGCAGACCCCTACCTTTCTCTCCGTGAATCAGACCACGCTTCCCTAGAGCCTGGACTAACTGGGCTAATGAGCTGCCCGGCAAGGCGCTGGTGTCTAGAGGCGGTCTACCGGCGACAAGCAGGAAGCAGAATCTGGAAACCTCAGCTAACTCATCAGAAACTAGAAATGTGAAGCCTAATCCCTCTTTACTTTAAAAGTTTTAGCTTGCTTAAAATAAGATTTTTAAGAATTTCCAAGGGCCAGAGAACTAGCTCAGCAGGCTGAGTCAGACTTTGTATATGGGAGTCCCGGACACCATCCCTGGCACCACATGATCCCTGAGCACCACTAGGAGCGCCTCCCCCTCCTCACACGCAGAGCTGGAAGTACTGCCCCCCAGCAGCCATGACCAAGCACTGTAAGTTGTGGTTGCTAACTAAAATAATAGAGGAATTTTTTTTTTTAAAGTATTTTATTATACCACTGTGAGATATACAATTACAAAGATATACTATTAAAAGTTCATATTTGGGTTTTGGTCATACAGTGTTCCAGCACCCATCCCTCCACCAGTGCCCATCTCCCACCACCAATGTCCCGGTTCCCTCCCCCTCCCCAGCCCGCCTCCATGGCAGGTTCTTTATTTCTTTCCTTTCTCTCTCTCTTTCTTTTCCTTCCCTTCCAGACTATGGATTACAAGAACATACATTAAAGGGTTGTCATGTGTATCTTTTGCCTGTATTTAATGCTCAGTTCTAGGTTGGTGTTAGTACCCTCGACAATAAAGGAATTTTAATATATAGTGAGGACACCATCACTTTTTACGAACCCTAGGTGTCTTCTGAAATAAGGCTTTTTGTGTTAAGGTGTCTGTGTTATCTCTACTGCTGGGGCTGCAGCCATTGTAGCCCCACAGCCATGGTAGCCAAGTGGGAGGGCACTTGCCTTGTACCCAGCCAACCCAGGTTCGATCCCCAGCACCACCTATGGTCCCATGAGCTCCTCCAGAAATGATCCCTGAGAACCCCAGATGTGTCAAACGAGCAAAACCTCTCCTGCACCCGGATATCAGGAGGTATGTTCTCCAGTTGGCGGGGTCGGCCATCCCGCCACATGGCCAAGCACAGCCCTGGGATATCACTGTATCACTGTCTTCCCGTTCATCATCGATTGGCTTGAGCGGGCACCAGTAACATCTCCATATGTCCTGTCTCATGCAAGTAGAGCCCAAGGGCATCTGCTTGCTCCAGGAACATAAAGAGCCTCAAACCATTCCATCAGGTCATGGGAATGAGGTCTATAATTATTACTGGAATTTGGCATATCAAATACGACACAAGTAGCTTGCCAGGCTCTGCCGTGTGGGTAGCATACTCTTGTAGTCATCTTAAAATCCTGCATTTATTGATGAACCCGCGCAGCTGCGATAGGCTGGTCTGCTGGGTGGAGTTGTGACGAGGGGGAAGTCCGAGGTGGAAAATGGAGGCCCTCATGGAGTGGGGGTCGTCTGGCTTGTTGCAAGGCTCTGCTGGGGTGGCGGGCCAGGGCTAGAACCCGCCTTCCCTCCTGGGCGCCGTGAGCAGCTGGGCACAGGGAGAGCCAGTAGCAGCTCTGCCCCATGTCTGTGAGTCTCTGGATCAGCATACCTGGGCCGGATTTAAAAAAAGACTGCTGCAGGGTGGATCTCTATGAGCCTGGCTGTGATAGGCTGGCCTGGAATATAGTGAAAAGCAAAACAGAACAAACCTAACCCCCAAGGATTCCAGGTAGTTCCGAGAGTCAGATCTAAAGAGGTATCAAGGAACCATCAAGGGTTGATATTAGAAGTCCTGTTTTCTCTGGTACTGGGTCTAGGGGTCTTCTCTACTGTCAAATGTCTCATCTGCTCTGCTCTGGAAAATGCACCCCAAAAGATCATAGTGCTCCCAGTCATTTGTTAAAGGTGAGCAGCAGCAGGCTGTGATACTGCCTTTGGTTCTTCCTGGCAGGAGACACGCTTATCTTTAGGGAACTGTAATAGGCCTGTAGGGACAAGGACAGGAGAAGCAATCCCAAGTTCCGGCAACATTCAGATCCCCTTTCCCCATACACAGTCATTTGTGGAAAAATTAATTGAGGCCTCTGAAAAGCCTGTACAATATGTCTTTTCATATGGGGGGGCATCTTGTGGTGTTTTCCTGATTGTCACTAGGTGTGTGTGTGTGTGTGTGTGTTTTGTTTTGTTTTGGGGTCACACCTAGCTGTTCTCAGGGCTTACTTCTGATTTTGCACTCAGGGATCACTCCTGGTAGAGTCTGGGGGATCATATATGATGCCAGGAATCCAAACCAGGTCAGCTGTGTGCAAGGTGCATGCCCTACCCTCTGTAGTCTCGTGCCAGAGTGTGTATTTTGAAGTTTCAAAGAGTTGTATTTGCAGCACCCTCAAAGGAGGCTGTGTAGTATGCACAACCATCGAACACTGGCATGTAAACTGAGAGCTTCTTAGGCACGATGACACATGAATGGCTTCATGGTGTTTCCAGAACTCTCTAAAGAAGTGGGTTCTAATGGGTTCATTTTCTCTGGTTCTTTATGTTGGTGTGGTTTTGAGGGTGGTGGGGCGGGGTTGTTGTTTGGATCATGCTAGCTATGCTCTGGACTTAACTCCTGGTTCTATCCTTACGGTTCACTCGTAGCGGTACCCAGGACCTTATGTTGTGCCGGGATGGCTGCTCGCAAGGCAAGTACCTTGCTAGTCATTCCTAGAGGAATAAATTGATAGAAATGTTTCAATATATCTAGTGGCTAAGATTCATCACTTGTATCACTTGTCACTTGTTTTCCGTTGTTCATTGATTTGCTCGAGCGGACACCAATAACATCTCCATACTTCCTGTCCTGTGCTAGTGTGGCCCAAGGGCATCTGCTCACTCCAGGAACACAAAGAGCCTCAGAACATTCCTTCAGGTCATGGGAATGAGGTCTATAATTGTTACTGTATTTTGGCATATCAAATATGACACAGGTAGCTTGCCAGGCTCTGCCGTGCGGATGGTATACTCTCAGTAGTGGGCTCTCATCTCGTGCATTTACTGATGAACCGGGGAGAGATCAGCTTTTCTCTTGGGTGGAGCTCTGATGAGCTGTGGAGTCCGGATGTTGAAAATGGGAACCCTCATGGTGTGGGGGTTCCTCTGGCTTCTTGTGAGGCTCTATTGGGATGGCGGGCCAGGGCTAGAACCTGTCTTCCCTCCTGGATGCCTCATGATCAGCTGAGCACAGGGAGAGCCTGTAGCAGCTCTGCCCCGTGTATCTGAGTCCCTAAGATTCATACCTGGCAAAATTCTTTTTTTTTCCATATAGAACTATTTTCCAGTTTTTTCATATAGAACTACCTACTAGAGTCTATACAGCACACTTTAAAGCAGAATTTATAGCTAAAACCTTGCACAACAGATATTTATAAAGAGGAGCGCAAATTTAAGTGATCTCCCACATTTTAAAATAACACAGTCAATGGAGCCAGAGCAGTAGGCATTTGCCTTACACACGACCAACCTGGGTTCAATTCCCAGCACTTCATATGGCCTCCCAAGCCCTCCAGGGGTGATCACTGAACCAAGAACCAAGAGTAAGCCCTGAGCATCACCAGGTGTGGCCCAAAAACCAAATAATAAAAATCGCATAGTCAGTAAATAGATATCATTTATCAGTAAATTGATCCATTCTCAGTCTGCATACCATGTAGAAATGGGCTTTTACTTCAGTATGAAGGAAAAGGCCTAAAGCAGAGCAGTTTGATTATAAATGGGTCATTATTTTATTCTAAGAGCGGGCAGGAAACATCTATCTTTGGGAACATTGTCAATGGCCCTGCCGTTTGGGTGGGGTTGTTTGAAAAGCACCATTCTGCCTCTAAGCAGAGAAAGTAAATGGCTTCATAAAGCATCTTACATTCTACTCACCACAGCAACCGCCTTCACAGTACTCCCACAACTCAAAACTGAAAACGGGGGAAGGAAATGATTAGACATGGGGAAAGTTCACATGTGCAACATTTGCTTCCTGAACTTTTCCCCCTTAATAAAAAACATAAACTTTTTTGGGGGACCACACCCAGCAATGCTCAGAGATCACTCCAGGCAGAACTCAGGGGACCATATGGGATCCTAGGGATCGAACCAGGGTCTGCCATACCCTCTCTACTGTACTCTCACTTGGGCTCCTGAAATTGGCACCTTTAATTCTTTAATTGGCATCATCAGAGTAAGCAGTGACTTGCTCCAGGTCACATGTCTAGCAGAATCAGAGCTCCAGTGGGGCTGGTGTTCACAGCATAGGTCAGTGCGTGTGTGTTGAGCACTTAGGTCCTAGCTGCACAGCACTGATGAAGTCAGTGGGACTGTGGGAGTGACTAGAGCACAGTCAGGGATTTTTAACTGGGTTGTTTCAACGCATCTCTGTGTGTGTGCCTTTATTTCCACAGCAGAACTTGTTTCCTTTCCCTACCGTTCCTTGGAGCCTGCTGGTGAGCACCGCTCCCTCTGTGACCCCACGACTTTTGTGCTCTCCACATTGTGGCACACAGGCCCAGCGTCACACTCACAGAATGTGGGACCCCGGCATACAGCTGCTTGGTGCCTTCATACAGGGCTCTGCTCCTGTGGGCTCTGTAAGCCTGTGTGGGCACTAGCCACTGTGGAGTTCACTGTGGCACCATCTCATCAGCATGGCACAGTGTGACACCATCTCTTCAGCATGGCCTAGGGCACGGTTCTCCTGGGTTATGACTTTGCAGCCACCCAGCTAGTGAGCAGCTGTAGCAGCTGAAGGAGAGAACCAAGTCTCTCCTTCCATGTGAGTGCCCCGGAAGCATTTTTATATGTCAGATTTTTCAAGAGGTGATTAAAACTTAGCTTCAGGACTGATAGCTCAACAGTGTGGAGCACGCACTCTGCTTGCGGGGGCTGGGTTCTATCCTGGCACCTCGGAATTTTCTCCCAAGCACCCCAGAATAGGTCCCCAAGCCCTGAGAGATAGTGAGTGAGTAAAGTGCTTGCCTTGCATGTTACCAGGCTGGTTTCAAGTCCCTGCGCCCCAGATGTCACCTGAGCTGAGCCACAAGTGACGTCTGAGTGCAGAGCATGGAGTAAGCCCTGAGCATCACCAGGTGCGGCCCAAAACACACACACACACACACACACACACACACACACACACCTGTGCTTTGGGCCAGAGAGATTGTAGAGCTCAAAGCTTTGCCATGTACACAGCCAGCTCTGGTCTAGTTCCTGCACTGCATATCTTGTCTGAGCACGGAGCCAGGAGAGCCCGAGAGCAGTGCTGTGTGCACCCCAGAATGCTCCCTCCCACCCCAAAAATATCTAAGATGGCCCTGCTTGAGACCCACTGAAGAGAGACAACCCAGATTGGGGTTAGGCCGTGTGCATGTTGAAGAAACACAGGAGAATCCAGAAGAGCAGCTGGAAGGATGGGCTGTGGGCTCGTCAGGAGCTCTGGGCTGTGGGCTCTGGGCTGTGGAGCTCTGGGCTCTGGGCTGTGGGCTCTGGGCTGTGGAGCTCTGGGCTGTGGGCTGTGGGCTATGGGCTGTGGAGCTCTGGGCTTGGGCTGTGGGCCTGGGCGGGCTGGGCCTGGGCTGTGGGCTCTGGGCTGGGCTGGGCTTGGGGTGTGGGGCTCTGGGCTCTGGGCGGGAGCTCTGGGCTGGGCTGGGGGCTGGGCTGTGGGCTGGGGCTGGGCTGTGGGGCTCGGTGGGCGCTGGGTTGGGCTGTGGGCTCTGGGCTGTGGGCTCTGGGTGTGGGGCCGGGCTCTGGGCTGTGGGCTCTGGGCTGTGGGCTTGGCTGGGCTGTGGGGCTTGGGCTCTGGGCTCTGGGCTGTGGAGCTCTGGGCTCTGGGCTGTGGGGCTCTGGGCTGTGGGCTCTGGGCTGTGGGGCTCTGGGCTGTGGTCTCTGGGGCTCTGGGCTGTTGAGCCTTGGACTCTGGGTTGTGGGGCCCTGGGCTGTGGAGTCCCTGGGTCTCCCTTCCCAATCCCACCCTCTAAAGAAAATCCAACATAGGTTAAATCACTTGCATGTGACAAGCCCCAGTTCAAATCCCGAGCACCTCATATGGTCCCCCGAGCACAGCCAGGTGTGGCCCCAGAATAGAACAAAACCATCAGGGGTAAAGTTGGTCTGTGCTTTAAGATCAATGTGAAACACGGACGCGATTACTTTCATGTTCTGCTGTCCGTGACCCTCAGGAACCTGCTTCATTGTGCATCTCTAAAACTCGTCTTCAGAACCTCAGCGCACTTTCTCGCTCTTTCCATTCTCACCCAGGAACGAGGCGGGGACTTTACCCTTCCCATACCCTCTCCTCCTGTTATTTTCACGGAGATCTGGGAGACAGTCAGGAACTGTATTGAGTTTCAGTGTCTGTGATTTGGGGTGCGCATTCAGAATATGTTTGGTGACTTATGAACAAGGAAATTCATAGAATGCGGACTGAGACCCAGAGAAGTGAAATGTCACAGAGAACGTCTGTCGCTCATAGAGCACAAAAAGATGGGCTGTTTGCGGGTGGGTAGTGTTTGGTCGTTTCACAGCCGTGCCGGCTGGCTGTGCTTTGGAGATGGGGCTCTCCCACACTCAGACCTCGGAAGTCACGGAATCCAGGAACTGGACTTGGCCGAGGAGTCTTCAGACCATCGAATTATTTTCCTTATGCTGTCTTCCTGTGTCACGTGACATTGAGACAGCACATTTGTAAAACATGTTTATGAATGAAAGTCAAGAGAATCCGTCCCTTGCTAAATGCTGATGTTGTTTTTGTTTTTGTCTCCTTTCTCCAGCATGAAAGACTTTCTAGGTAAGCACGTCCCCGTTTTATGTGCATGCTTAGTACTTGTGAGTTAATGTGTGTCTAATTAAGCAGCTTTCTATAGCTTAGTAATGCTTCACACAGCCTTTCCTCCCTTTTAATTTCCACAGCCACCACAATCATTGCGGGCTTTCAGCATCTCCTGCCTAAAGTAATTCAGTAGCTTTTCAGCCTAACTCACTGCTCCTTCTCTTTCTAATTAGTTTTATATTTGACTGCATTCTACTACATGAATTTTCCTGACGCTTCAGGATAGCAGGCTCCCAGGCTCTGTGCTAGGTGCTAGGGAAACAACAGGATAAGGGCCGTGCCACCCCACAGTTGTCCTCACCAAATCTCTGGAGAGACCCAGTTTCAGTGGAATGTACTAAGGGCCGAGCTAGAAGTATGGGCAAACAAGAAAACTCAGTCACGGCCCTGCTGGGGAGTTTAGATCAGAGGGTAAGACACCGCTTTTGGGCCCTGCTATGGTTTGGGATGCATCAGCTCTTCCTGAAATCTGGACATCCCCTATGGCCGCCCACGGGTCCATTCCCAGCTGAACCTGACCTCCATGTCCCGCCCTCAAGTCCATGTATCTCGGATCCATTGACACTTGTTGGGGTCCCAAGAGCCATTGAGAGCCAAGAAACTTCCGCTTTTCAAAGCCAACTCTTGGGGGCAGCTGCTGCTTTATCCTAACCTAATCGGAAAAGTTCTAACACACCAGCCAGCACCTGGGCCCAAACCACCCACATTTCAAGGATGCTCCACTCTTGGCAAATAAGGGTCACTTTCCCCACCCAGCCCCGAGGAGGAGAATGCCCAGGAGTGCTGAGCACTGTGAAAGGGACCAGAGAAAGGAGCACAGTCTTCTCGGCACCTGACCTTTTCACTCACCTCTCACAGGTTGGAAGCAGGCAGTAGCAACGCGCCCAGCAGTGATTCCTACAGCGAGCGCCTCAGCCAGAGCCCGCCGTGAGGCCCGTGAGGCCCGTCTAGCCAGCCTGGCCAGCCGTGTGGAAGAGGACAGCAGCCGGGATTATAAAAAAGTAGGGCCTCTGCTCAGTTTCCTGTTCACATAAACCGCTCAGCATTTTCCCCAGTGGAGAGAAGCGAGAGAGGAAAGACCACAGGGCTCACCTGAGCAACCCAGAGCGGCAGCAAACAGCTGAGGAAGAGGAGCGAGAAATTCCTTTCTGCTCTCTTGGTTCGCCTCCGCCTCTGCCTCCCGCACCAAGACCCCCTCAGACAGGCCAGTTAGCGCTGCTGAGGAAGAGGAGCGAGAAATTCCTTTCTGCTCTCTTGGTTCGCTCCGCCCCTCTGCCTCCCGCACACCAAGACCCCTCAGACAGGCCAGTTAGCGCTCCTCTGTATACCTGCCCAGACATTTAGTGGTACAGACACACAAAAAGTGAAGATTTGAAATGTATGAGGGAAACACAAAGGCAGACTGTCTAGTGACCCACTGGAAGTCTCTAGTGTTTTTAAGCACACCTGTTCCCAGTGAAGAGCTTGGTGTATCAGACAACCACTTTCTGGAGACTGATAGGAACAGTCTGGTGGGGTGAAGGTTTCAGTCACTTTACAGTTTATTTCCTTCAGTTCCCAGCTCGGGGGCAGGCCTGGAAACCTTTACTTTCAAGTCCTTGTCATGCTAGGGGAAAAAAATCTTTAAGGAAATGTTTATTTTGTTAATGTTTTGTTAAGTAAAACTTGGGTAAAACTAGTATGTACACAATAGAATAAATAAATGACTCAAGAATAAATATTTGGGGCGGGAGGCAACACAGCTGTCAGGCTCGATCCCCAGGACCGTAGGGGCCCCTTGAACATCTCAGCATGCCCCTGAGGAGACTCCTGAGCATCATGGTGCCTTGGCCTTCCCCAGCTCTGCGGGGTAGCCAGTGAAGCATCATTGGCCTTATAGCATCCTTGCGTTGAACTGCCAGTATTGTCAGTGCTCAGCCCCTACCAGCCTTCTGAGCACTGCTCGAGGGACTCTCTGCCAGGCTCCCCCCACCCAAGTTCTGTTTTGTTGGGAATCCTATTTGCAAGCAATGCCCACTAGGAGAAAGTGGGTGACTGCTACACATGCGCATGCTTGCCAAACACACACACACACACACACACACACACTCACTCACTTCTGTTTTGTTAGGATTCCCACACGCTAAGGGAAATGGGATGCCCACCCACCCCCCTGAGAGTAACATTGCATTTCGACTGTCATTCTCTCTGCGTTCAGCTGGGGACTTCCTTGGTCTTTAAGCAGCAAGAAATGTGTTTCTGAATGATTCTGTTTCCTCTCTGTTGAACCCACAGTAGTTTGAGGCAGGGAGCCTTTGGCCTGTGTGCGGTGGCATGATGGGCCTCATTCTGGGACATGCCTAGCAGGGTTCCTGTCTCTCTCTTTCCCTGCTGCAGCTCTACGAGAGTGCCCTGACCGAAAACCAGAAACTGAAAACGAAACTTCAGGAGGCTCAGCTGGAGCTGGCTGATGTCAAATCCAAGCTGGAGAAGGTGGCACAGGTGGGTGGGGAGAAGGGAAAAGGCGGGGGGGGTGGAGGTAGGGGTACAGGGGGCTGTGTGAGCCCAGGGGCTTTGAGGTTAGGAGGGAGTGGGAGAGGAGCAGGACTGGCCCCTGCCAGCATCAGGGCGGGGGGTGCCTCTTGGATTCCCCTTCGATTAAACACAGGGTTCCATCAATATTTACATTAAAGTTGAGGAATTGAGGGCCCAGAGATAACGGGCCTGCCTTGAGTTTGCTCCCCTGGCACGTGGCCCTACTACACCTCTGGGAATAGCCCTCCTGCACTACTGGGTAGCCCCCTGCAAGCCTCCCAGAATTGAAAATTGGTTATTCTGCTTATGATTCCTGATGCTCTCTGAATCACGGGCCATCTGTGTGTTGACATCAAAGTCTAGGTTAGTAGCACACAGCAGAGTACACCCAGACACCACAAACAAAGCCCTGTCCCGCAGCTCATGTTTAGTTCCGTTTATCTGCACCTCACTTCTCACCTAGGGATGATAAGCCAAGACCCTTTTGTTTTAATAAGGGGAGTACTGGTATAGGGCAGTCAATATCAGTGGAGGATTGGTGTTGAAATATTATGTGCCTAAAACTCAACTGTCTCTAACTTTATAAATCACAGTTCTTTAATTACTCTTTTTTTAAATGGACCGGAGCAATAGTACAGCAGGGAGGGCATTTGCCTTGTACACGGCCGACCCGGGTTTGGTCCCAGCATCCCACATGGTCCCCGAGCACCACCAGGAGTAATTCCTGAGTGCAGAGCCAGGAGGAACCCCTGAGCAACCCATTTTTGTATGGACAAACCCCTTCTTTAGAGACTGTGGGGTTCCTGCTAGGAGCCCATCTACAATTGTTTTCCCACCCAGTTATGAGTACCCCTTTTTGGGGGTGTGACCAAAAAAGCCAAAAACAATTCAAAAAAAATTTTTAAATGAGGGATTCACACCTGGCAGAAGTGTGGGTCTGAGTGGGGCAGAGACAGTGCCAGGGATGGAATCCAGGGCCTCCCGCACTCGGCGTGTGCTTTATTTACTCTTGCCTGTCGCCCCGCCCAGCCCAGTAATACACCATAAACCTCAGGCGGAGAGGCCGCAAACAGCTCTGGAAGAGATTTGCTCAGGTCGCAGCCTGAAGGACAAACGCTGTCAGACATGGCCTAAAGAGGCCGAGGATCCTGTCTCCCTGCTCCCCTGTCCTTCAGCCTGGGAATAAGGAGCATCAATGGCCAAAGGATATCTAATTTTCTCCTCTTACTGCCAGTCTCATTTAATTTAGAGGCAGTTTAGGAGCTGCTGGCGGCCATAACCTCATCCTCAGTGAAGCAGACCGCAGCTGAGAGCTAACGCAAGTGCTGTCTTAGCTCGCTGCGGAGCTGACGGAAGTCTGTTGAGTTCTTGCCCTCCTGAAATGCCCGGGGACTGAGTCTGAAAGCAAGACCGAATTACACACGGCTCTCCCGGGAAGACGGAAATGAAGGCAGAGATGGCTGATGTTTGCGGCCGTGTGATACAACTCAGACTGGGGCGGGGTGAGGGGGACGGGGGACTCAGGACGCGTTAGAGGATGACCCTCTAAATGTCATCTTGTAACCTCTCGAATGGGATGAATACGGGGGTACTCCTAATTGGGCAGGCAAAAAATGTAAATGGGCCCCTCCACACTCTCTGGAGAAGGGGTTCATCCACACAAACCGGTGTCCTGCTGGCAGAGGCAGGCCCTCACTGGTTCAGAGGGCTGTGTTGGGCCCTTCTGCTCCCCAGAGCTCGGTGGCACAGAGGACCCTGGCCTTCAAGGGATTCAGTGGGACAGACAGAATCCGTCTCTATGCACATGATCTCTGCCAGAGGCTGGGTTGGGTGAAATAAACCTCCAGGGCCTCTTGACCCAAAATTACTGAGCCCGGCAAAATGTCTTAGTCCCAGCAGATTTGGGGGAAGGGGGATCTCTGCAAGAGGACCAGACTAATTTCTGTGTTTATTAGCTGTCCATACATAGTATTCCGCAAAATCAAAACAATCACCCCAGCTCGCTCTCTCTGCAGCCTGGGGACTCCCTGAACACGTCTGGATCCCTCTCCTCTCCCCTCACAGCTTCCTAAGTAAATTTTGTCCAATAATAAACTCCCTTGCTTTACTAAAAAGGTAATCATCATCGCCTCCATAAGCCTGTATTTATCAGATGTCTGTTGGATATTAGAAATCCGACCCCCAGTTCTACACCATTAAAGGCAAAAGGAACTTCAGGGCTTTCGTTTCTGTTTCCTGTTGAAGAGCTGTTGAGGGAATTTTCCTAACTTCTAGCTTTGGTGGCTGAGTGTTTTCACCCCTCTGCAAAAATCATGGTGAAAGTCAAGAAGCTAAAGAATTCCATGGGGCTTCGACATCAGCTCAGGTGCCTTTTTAACGAAGAAGCCGCATTTCATTCCAGGGAGCAGGGGTGTAGAGTAATTAGACTTGGAAACCCAGCCAGCCTCTGTGTTTGTGCTGTGAATAATATCTCAGTATTTGGGATTCTTTTCCCTTTGGGGAAACACTGCCCCCTTCCCATAGAGGCTCCCACAAACTCAAAGCAGTGACCCTGTGAGGGCTAGAGATTCGCGTGTTGGCCCCAGGGCTCCACTGAGGTAGGGGCAGTGACCGTGTAGGGGCTAGTGATCAGCCTGTTGGCTCCAGGCCTCTGCTGCTGAGGTGGGAGCCCAGAGCACTGGAACTGAACGTGTGGATGTCTGATAGTGAACGTGTGCTAGACTAGGCTTTCGGCTGGCCCCAAGGCCATTCACAGCAACGAGTCACCCCTGGCTTGTTCTCTGTTTGCACCAGCAGAAACAGGAGAAGTCCTCCGACCGGTCATCCATGCTGGAGGTGGAGAAGCGGGTATGTGTCCATCTCCGTCCCTCTGCTCAGCCTCTCTGAGTTTGTCCACTTTGTTGTCCGTGCCAGTGGGAAAAACCTCATCTTAAGGAGACGGGCACTCTGCCACATTCCTGGCCCCACATAATAATAAATTCCTTCTCTCTGACTCTGAGCAGCATTTTGATTTCTGTTCCTTTTGGCTGCCTCAGTCTATGGTCTCACATTTTCCAATCCTAGGGAGGGGGAGAGCTCTGGCCGCCCCCAAAGGGTTCTGCCTGCTGAGAAAACTGCTCGCCCGTCAGGGTTGGAGATACCACAGCAGAGTTTGGTGCTTGCCTTGCATGTGGCAGGCCCGAGTTTAATCCTTGGCCCCATATAGTCCCCTGAGTCTGCCAGGAGACCCCTGAGCACAGAGCCAGAAGTAAGCCCCGAGCCACACTGAGTGTATCCCTGAAATCAAGCAAGCCACTGCCTGTGCAGACACACACGGCGGCACATTTGGTTTGCTGTGGAGCGTCAGATACTTCCGAGGCCTGGCCCCAAGGCTCCTTGGTCTCATTGCTTCCAGCAGACAGTGCACACTCAGCAGGAGCCCGGCCCAGAGGTTCCTCCCTCAGAATTAGACATCTGAGCCCATGAAGGCTCCTTTGGCTGGGGGGTTCGGGTCTGGGCGTTTGCTCCCCCCCACTGCGGCTACATTCGGATACTCCTTCGAACTTGAAATTCTTGAGCTGGGAAAACTCAGCTTTAGAGATGACCCTTAACGCTGATCTGACCCTATGGATAAGGTATGTTCCCACTTCACCTGTTGTTGCCTGTTTAATTTGGACAGCAGCGAAGAGCTGTTTTATTCCCTTAACTCTAACGGAATGTCTTTACCAGCTCATTGAATCAAGGACTGCACCAAATTCAGGCTAGATCTGAAGCCATCGGTTGCTGTGTGAGAGAATGAAATGGGGGAGGGACGGGAGCCCTCCATAAATGGTGACATCTGCTCTGCCGTCTACTCCCCATCACAAGAGAATCCACGGCGGCCGAGGCTCTTGGAGATAATGATGCCTTTTCATTTCTTGGCAGACTGCCCGGGCCCTCCTCACTTACAGCCCTTTGAAATTCCTTGAGCTCATCCCCCCCCCAAAGAATAGCCCTGATGCCGTGTGCAGATTTTGTTTTCCCATTAGCAAGTCGCTTCCCATGTATCCTAATTAAAATGGGCTCAAGGGGCCTTAGAGGCTGGGGTTTTTCTCTTTTTTTAAGTTGGAGGCGCACATCCGGCAGTGCTCAGGGGACTGGCCTAAGCTCTCAGGCTTTGCAGCCAGCCGGCCCTCCCTCTCGGGTGTGGCTTCACCACTGTAGGGGTAAGTGCAGTATAGGGGTAGGTGCTTCTCCGGCCTTGTCGGACACTGCCAACAGTCTCCTCCTTCCTCAACAGGAGAGGCGAGCCTTGGAGCGGAAGATGTCAGAGATGGAGGAAGAAATGAAGGTATGACATTTGCTTCCTGTGCAGCTGTTCCCCACTGCCCGCCAGGCCTGTCCCTTCCAGGTTTCACCACCCGCTCCCACCCTCCATGAGGAGGAGATGCTGTGTGAAGGGTGAGCGCCCTCTTGGCCATGGTTCTCACATATCCCCTGTGGCCTCCAAGCCCTGGGGGGACAGTCGCTGCCCGCTCTCGGGAGCACTCGATTCAGCCTGAAGCAGGACTCCTCCTCTTCATTTTCTGAATCACTGTCCAGGCACTTGGACTTGGCACTTGATGCCATCACTATCTGGCATCACTGTCCAGGCACATGGTGAAAAATCTTAACACGAGTGTTCCAGCTCCCGGCCCTAAGTCGGGGCCTGAGGGAGCCAGGGCTGGCCAGAGAGTCTCCCCCTGGGTCACTGCCCGCCCTCTCTTGTCCCCTGCTGGAGGAAATGCAGCGGAATACAGAGAGATTCCTGCATCGGGTGACACGGGGCACTCGCCTGACAGCG
The DNA here is from genome assembly GCA_021461705.1 of Cryptotis parvus. NCBI lineage: Eukaryota > Metazoa > Chordata > Mammalia > Eulipotyphla > Soricidae > Cryptotis > Cryptotis parvus. The sequence goes on along the minus strand of JAJIBD010005095.1, from coordinate 48,577 downwards.
GAAGCTCATGCCACCAGTTACCTCTGCAGTGACCATCTTCCCACTGACCACTTCAGTGGGCAGTTCAGTGTGAGAACCAGCAGTGTGTCCAAAAAAGACAGCCGCCAGGAGCGAGCTGCTCAGAGAAGCCAGTGGACAGGGTTCGCAGCTGAGCCTCTGACGCCATTGGCATTGGCATGGCCTCTTGACCTTCTCCAAGGATTTTTTTGTGTCTCACTGGACGTATGACAGGGAGCGTGTGGCTGGGGAGGCTCAGGGAGAGCTCTGGCAATGGAAGCAATTAGGAGAAACGGTTCTGCAGTGGCCTGAAAAATTTGGATTCACACACACACACACACACACACACCACTCAGACTCAAACATAAAGACTCACATACACGCAGACACACACACTCACACACACAGACTCAAACACAAAGACTCACAGATACACACACACACAGACACACACAGACTCACTCACAGACTCACACACTCACACACAGACACACACAGACTCACACTCACACAGACACACACAGACTCACACACTCATACAGACACACAGACTCACACTCAAAGACACACACAAACTCACACTCACACACAGACTCACACTTACACACAGATACACACACAGAGACTCACACACAGAGACACATGCATCCTCATAGGCAACAGGAGCATATTAGGAGAAACAGTTCTACAGCGGCCTGAAGAAGTTGGCAATTCACACACACACATCACACACACACACACAAACTCACACACACACCCCGCAAAATCCTTTCTGTGCGTCACAGGTCAAAGTTTGCACAAGATCCTGCTTGTTAATCCTGTCGCTCTTTCTGATTGTAGAAGGGAGGGAATGCCAGGCCCCCTGGCCTTGCAGAGCCTGTTCTCAGCCTGCTAGGCTAGACCTGGTCGCATTCACCCAGAATCTCAAGGAACACCTACTTATAACTCAAACAGTGACACTTTATGTCTTTCACGTTGGTTCAGAATCACGGGTAGAAATTGTGAGTACTTGATGCCTGAGATGAGAGTGATGTGGCCGAGTCGCATTAGCCATTGCCCCGAATGCTCGATGCCTGCTCACAGCCTATTAGGAGAGACAAAACCTGACCCACTCTCGGTGGTGAGCAGCCAGAGCTCTGGGTCGCCAGGGGTTGCTGCCCCAGGTTGGGCCTCCCTTGAGCTTCACCATCTGTGCTCTGCTGTTAGGCAGCCCTCGGAGATGCTCCTTAAGAAGTGGCCTGGGGCCGGGGAGGCTCCGTACTAGAGCTCTGGCCTTGCATGTAAGGCTGGTTTCCATTCCCGTGATCTTATGGGCCAGACAGGAAGTAGTCCCCTGAGCACAGCAGATGCCGCAGAGACAGAGACGCTCCTGAAGGCCCACCAGAAGGCCCCCTCACCCCCATAAAAAGACCGAGAAAATATCCAGAAGTGGAGCGAGAGAGACTTTTTTTCCTGTTCCACTCCCCATGGTGAGTTGGGATGCTCTGGTGGGGGCCCTCGGTCCTGTGGGTGAGGATCCGCTTACGGGCTTCTCTCCATCCCTGGATCCGGTCAGACCAGGCTCTCCTATACTCAGCCACGGGCTCCTTCCTTTCCTGGGTGGGGACACAGGGAGGTCACCCCTTCCAGCTCCGCCATTTCAGTCAGCAAGTGGACCCACTTCAGGACTGCTCAGCAGGCCCTACACCAGATCTGAAACTTCTAAACATTTTTTTCCCTTGGTGAACTGTGGCTGACAGGTATCGTGGCGTGTCACTCTGCCGCCTTTAGCACCTGCAGACCCTCCGTCCACCCCGTCTCCATGTCCTCTTCCTGTCCTACCTCCCCATCCCACAGTGGCAAACTTCCTAGTGAAGATTGCCGGTTCCTGTTCCCAAGTTCTTCATTTATATCCTCTTTGGACGTCTGTTATTCCCCCACTGTATGTCTCGATATCCCCCATGTAAGAATAATCTTGGCCATTCTTGGAAACAGTTTTTATTCAATCACAGAGCCAATGAGGAAGAAAGGGCCCACAAAGCCTAAATCCCCCTGAGCACGCATGCACGCCCAAACCCACTGCAGGGTTCCAGAAGTCTCCAGAAGTCCCCTGGGGGACAAGAGAGAGGGTCTCCAGAACCTGTCCAGTCATCACCAATTTCATGTTTGTGTCATACACACTTTGACGGGAGAACCCTTCAGATAGACGAATAACCATTAAGCTCGATACGCTCATAATCATTGAGCTGCGTATACCAATAATCAGAAAACTGGTGTGATGAGCCCTAGAGAGGTCCAAGAAAATGTGTGCTTAGCTTCCGAGTCCTGCACCCGTGACAGTTGGCGGTGTTCAGTTCATGACCATCTCTCCAGTGGTCAGCCCCAGACCTCTGTGTCCTGGGTAGTAGCCAACAGGGCAGGCAACTCCCCACTTGTCCACTTGTGGGCCCAGTCAAGGGGCCCGCTGGCTCTGGTGTCCATGTCGTGTCCAGACCTTGGAGCGATCCAAAGGGAGCAGAGAAGCTGCTCTAGTGGGCCCTGATGATCCTGAACGCAGAAAGTGATTCCTGATTCCTGCGCCTGGTTTTCTGACTCTGGCAAAAGTGGACAAAGGTCAGGTCAAATGGGAACCATGTGCTGCCCCCCCCCATACACACACACACTCCACCTCTCAGGGCTATAGGCCTCTGTGACCCAGCCTGCACCCTGCTGGCCTTACCTGGGAAGGTAAGTAATTAGGAGTTCGCCCCCAGAGGTGCCACTCAGATCCTGGATTAGAGCAACAGCCAATGCCAACCTTCCCCAGGCTGCATGCGGGGCGCCTAAGTGGCCTCGCCTGGCCCTGAGACGTCCCCCCCCCCACCCCACCCCACCCCGGCTCCCGCCTGATGGTGTTGCTGCCAGGTGCTGTTCTGCCTCGCCTTCCTCTCCCGGCTCCTGTATGAGGGTCCAGCAGTCAAGCCCCTTTGGCATTAGTCTTTGCCTTTATTTTACTTAACCTGGAAATACCACTAGGCAGTCCTGGCCCCTAAGTCCTGCCCGTGCCCACCTGTGTTATGCCTCTCTGCCCTCCCCCATCACCTTCCCACACCTTTATTCCAGTATATGGCTTCCTCAAGAACCTTCCAGACTCTCTCTCTCTCTCTCTCTCTCTCTCTCTCTCTCTCTCTCTCTCTCTCTCTCTCTCTCTCTCTCTCTCCCTCCACACCTTCCAATTCTTCCAGCACAGCCTGCCTGCCCTCACATGTTAGATTGAGTCATTTCCATGATGAAGTCCTTCATGTTATTCCCTAGAAGGCAATAATTTCTCCATAAAATGACAAGGGTGTGTTGAAAGACTTGGTTCACTGTCAGCACCCAAGAAGGGCGAGAACCAGGGACTTTCCATTGATTCTTAAGTTTGGTCCTGCCCCCTCTGGTAAGGTCTGACCCCACCCGCCACTCCGTGACCGAGGGCAGCCGGTTTCTGAGCCCTGCAGTGGCTGTGCTCTGCCCTGCATTTTCTCCCAGGTGCTCATTCTCCCTCTTTGGGGAAAAACAGAGAGATTCCGCAGTTTGTCTCTTGTTTTTTCTTTTCACCGTTTTCCGTCCATGCTGCCTTTCATCTTCTTGCCACTTCACTCCCAAGCAAGTTTAACTCCGCTCACTCTCCACTCCCGTCCTCCTCACCCATGAGGGATCAGAGAGTTTTCCCTGATACCTGGAGGCCTTTTTATCGCCAGGAGGCCTACAGGGATTGTGCACCTTCATTCATCTGTGGATTCCCTTCACGTAATATCATTTTCCTCTTCCCAAAGAGCCTCTGGTCCCAGTGATAGGGTCGGCGTGAAGCCTTAGGAAGAGCGCGTAGCAGTAGGCTGAGCGGTGATGAGGACCAGTGACTAACCGCTTGTGACCCTTTGGGCCGTGAGGTAGGAAGGAAAAGATCTATGGGCTGCCTGCTCTGTCCTCTCTGCAGCCCTCGCAGATAATCGGGGCTGGTCTGGTCTGTGCGCCAGTTCCATTACTGCTGGACATTGACGATTTCTCCAGCTTTGGCGCATGGCTCTGAGTGAGTCTGTCTGTCAGCGCCTTCCCTCATGTCCCAGTTCATGAACTGGAACAAAAGAGAACTTAGGTCACTGAAGAGCATGTCAAAACAGGTGAGAAGCTCATGGGTCCTGGGGTGAGCCTCCCAGTGAGGAGGCCAGTGATATTCAGCCAGTGTCTTACATGGGGCATGTCACCCCTGCACTGTGCCCGCCTCCTGCAGATGGTTCTCACCTGACAGCCTCCTGCAGACAGTTCTCACCTAACCGAGCCTCTTGCAGACAGTTCTCACCTGACGGTTCTCACCTGACAGTCTCCTGCAGACAGTTCTCACCTAACCGAGCCTCCTGCAGACAGTTCTCACCGCGGTTCTCACCTGACAGCCTCCTGAAGATGGTTCTCACCTGACAGAGCCTCCTGCAGACGGTCTCACCTGACAGAGCCTCCTGCAGATGGTTCTCACCTAACTGAGCCTCTGACAGTTCTCACCTGACGGTTCTCACCTGACAGAGCCTCCTGCAGTTCTCACTGCGGTTCTCACCTGACAGAGCCTCCTGGCAGTTCTCACTGACGGTTCTCACCTGACAGAGCCTCCTGCAGACGGTTCTCACCTAACTGAGCCTCCTGCAGACGGTTCTCACCTGACAGAGCCTCCTGCAGACGGTTCTCACCTGACGGTTCTCACCTGACAGAGCCTCCTGCAAACGGTTCTCACCTGACAGTCTCCTGCAGATGGTTCTCACCTGACAGAGCCTCCTGCAGACAGTCTCACCCCACCCGGGGGGGAGCCTCTTTCATTTCCCTCATTTTGTTTTAGACTATAAAAGTAAATGAGGCAGGAGAAGGACCCAGAAAGAAAACAAGTGGGAGGAAGAGGGGTGTGGAGCACTGAGCGGGCGCAGTGGGGTGTGGAGGTCAGCTCCAGCCGCCGTGGGGACGAGGAGGAGGAGGAGGAAGGCTCCCTGAGGCTGTGATCCTCCCCATCATTCCTGCCTTTTCCTTTGCCCCATCATTTCCTTTCTTGCATGCGACTGAAAAAAAAAAAAACCAAAAACCCAAAGTCACGTGATTTCTTTGGCCTCCTTTTTATCTCCTCTGTCTGTCTTGTCTCTCTGTCTCGTCTGTGTCCCCATGTCTCACTCTCCACAGAACCTCCACCAGCTAAAACAGATTCAGACCCTGAAGCAGATGAACGAGCAACTGCAGGCCGAGAACAGGGCCCTGACCCGAGTTGTGGCCAGGCTCATGGCGTCCATCGAGTCTTCGAAAAACCAGGAACTCTAGCTCTTATCCCTCCTCTCCACCTCACCCCCTCCTCCGCCGCTCCAGGCACGTGCACCTTCTTGGTGGTCCTAGACGCTCTGTGCGCAGCCGCTGCACGGCCGGCTTAGGCAGGTTGCTGTAAAGGTCGGTCACCCGGCGCTGCGAGACGGGGCTGCGACCACAGTGGGGGGGAGCCTATGAGCCTAGGCCGGGCGGGGGAGTCGGTGGGGGACCCCAGCCTGGCTGGCTCTCAGTTTGGGGGTCGCCACCTCACCTCCTGTCCTGGGACTGACCGGATCTGCCCGCTTGGCTGCGCGCGCACACATCCTTTCGGCAGGGCCCAAACTGAGACCGCTCTTAGCAGCCATCCCAGTGCAAGCCGGGCCCCCAGGAGCTCTAGATCGGGGCTGGTCTTGGAGCCCCAGATATGGTCAGCTTGGGGATAAGCAGGAGGCAAGGCCGTCAGGGTCAGAAACACGTGGGAACGCAGTGACAGACAGTGGCTGGACGCCGGATGAATCAGGGATCTGGGGTGGGGCTCGGGCATTGGTTTATTCCAACTCCCCCGTGGATTCTGTGATAAAACTAGGGTTTAGGACCCCAACCCTGCAGATCCCGGGTGGAACCACCTTCCTGCCGGGAGGTGCGAGAGGATGGCTGGGAACCAAAGGCTGAAGCCCTGCCGAGGCAGCGCCATGGACAGCAGCAAAACCAGAGTCTGCCCTAGCATAGAGTATAGAATCGGACACATCCGCCCCTTTCTGCAGCCGTGGGAGGCGGCATCACTCTCCCCCTCTCTGGGTTCTGCCAGCTCTGAGCCTCGGCTCTCCCTCCGCAACCGGGGCGCTGTGAGGTCAGCCCGTCCGTGTCTGCGGGACCCTCTCTCCTCTGGGGCCTGCCGCACCGAGGTGACGGGTAGTGCAGGAGAAGAGAGCAAGACTTTGTTTTCAACTGACAACAAAAGAGAAAAGAGGAAAAAAAGAGTGTCTGAGCTGTGGGTGTGACAGACACCTGGCACCTCGTTCTCCCACCCAGAGACGGCGAGGGTACCACTGGCAGCCCCTCTCTGGAGGAAATTTCCCATTTCAGCCATCGTCTAATTAGTGCAGACTGAAGCCTATTCCGTTTAGCTGCCTGTTAGCTTGTGCCCCAGGGTCGGTAGCCAGAAGCTGACCTCAGCAGATCAGAAGCCCCCAAAGTCGGGCCAAGCTTATGTGCTGCTGCTCTGGCGAGCAGAGCTCAGGGGTGGGCAAGGCCACCGCGGCCTGGTGTGGACACTCTCCTGCTGGGTTTTCGTCCAAACTCAGGGCTGAAAAGTTAGCGTGGAGCGAGCTTGAGACCCCCCAAAGATCTCCTAGTTATTTCTATTCCCTCTTAGGCATAGTAAGACAGAAAGAGCAAGACTTGATCTCCCGCTTCCAATACCCCATAACTTGCTGGCACTTATCGTTGACTAAGGCCCGGCACTTTCTCACTTTCTCCCCAGGACCGTCATTTTACGTATGGGAAAGGGCTCCATCACGGTTGAAGCCATTTGCTCTCAGTGAGAGGAAGTGCTCCTACCGGAATCCAAAGCAAATATGTCAGATTTTAGGGCCCAACCCCTTAACCGCCGTGGAGTGGGCTGCAGCGTGTGTGGCTTGGGGCTTTGGCCGCTTAGAGGCATGTGGTCAAAACAGTACAAGAAAGCTCTCCTGAGCCTCCTGTGTAGCATCTGGGGAGGATGAACGCCGCCTGCTGCCCCATGCCCTGACTCCCCATGGGAAGTCTGGGTCAAGGAGCCCTTTACCGGCTGGAAGACACCTCCATGAGGGAAGCCGATGCAGACAGATGTGACCCTCCAGTATGGCCCCATGAGCCATGCACATAGTTGGAGGTTGAGGATGGGGAAGGGAGGAACCTAATGAATGATGCTTCATGACATGCGAAAAGTCAAATTTCAGAGTCAAATTTCAGTGTCCAAAATGCAGGTTTTATTGGCACTGGGCCATGCTCGCTGGTTTGGGTATTGTGATGTGTGTTATGCACAGGAGGAGGCCTGCAGGCTTGCAGTGGACACCCGCAGGTTTGCAGACCTTAAGATATTTACTCTGGCCTTGTACAGGGAGACGGAGAACAGTAGGGCCCTCCTAGAAGGAAGGGGGAGATGATTAGGCCGGACAGTGTGGTCAGAGATTGTGCCCTGCTGGCTTGTCTTTGTCTGTACTTTTGTCTTTTAATACCCCCTGGAGAAATCGTCTTTTCTCTATGTGTAATACAAGCCACTGACCAACAGTCTCTTAAGCGGGAAACCTCTTCCCACTTCCCCAGCCTCCCAACATCTCGGCTCTGTTGGACTCTCAGGCACCCTCCACCCAGCCTCAACTGGACTATGCCGCTCCAGGGAGTACTTTCCTCATTGGAGACTAAAGCACTCAGGGAGAAAAGCCTCCTTGTGTCTGCCCAAAGTACCTGAACAGCAACTGCTCCACAGACAATTTATAAATCAGTCAAGAGAGTTGGAAGGATAAAGCATTGCTCAGCCCCGGGCCTGGAGTCTGTCCACAGATGTTCTTATTTAATCGTTTATGCGGGCGAATATCAGATAACAGCCTCATTTCCTCCCTCCTGTGAGAGTCGAGTTTATGAGTCTTTCTTTGCCCCTTGCTTTCTGCATTCCATTTCTTGTTCTTTTTGACACTCCCTGAAGATGTCAGCTTTAGCATGTTGCAGCTGGAGAATGCCCTTGTCCGCTTTTTCTCCCAAAGAATTGAGTTTTTAATGTGGAAATAAATCATCAGGACTCAATGAGATGTTTGTCTTTTTTTTTTTTAAAGTCAGCTAAGTTCTGACTTGATGAGCTACTAGCCGTGAGCTGCGGTCCATTGCCTTATATAGTTTCCTCCTCGCCTGTGGAATCCTATTTTGGAATCCAAGATCTCCCTGGTCCCCAAGCTTCAGGCTTCATGGTGTAGCCACAGAGCTGGATTTTCCTAGACCACCTTGAAATGAGTTTCTGAGCACACTGGTCTGGCCAGCAGGACCGCGGAGGTCCGAGAGGCCCAGGCCAAAGAACCAAAATGATGTTTTTGTGTTTCCTGAGCAAAACCCTTCTTAGTAACGCTCTAAGTCACCTGTGTGCCCTCCTCATTGAAGGGGAGCACCTGGAGCAAGAGGCCTCTGGACAGGGAGCCGGCATGGCATCTGCCTCCTGGAGCCTCCCCGAGCCCCTGCTTTAAGGGGCCTGGGACAGAGGGTGCCACTCTTCCTTGGCTCCAGAACAGAAACCAGAGCTGTGAAGCCCTTTGCGAAACAGGCCACAGACCGTGAAGGACAGGGCAGTGCTGGGGTCTCAATCCCAGGTCTTCTAGTACTTTGTTTCCGCCGCCAGCCGCCTGTGGGCTGAAACGGTGGTGTCTGGAGTCAGGCGTATGTGGAGTCAGTGGTCAGCCTAGCCAGTTACTAGCCGGAGGCTTTGGTCTTGCTAGGACGTTCTTTAGGATAACCATGAAGCACAGGCCTGTGACGTGCTCTGGGGGTCAGGGGCTGAGACCAGAGCCTCCAGGAGAGCCAGAAGCAGGAGAAATCCTTCCTTTACAACTCTGACACTCCCTTCCCCAAGACGCTATACGGAGCAGGAGCTAGGACCAAGCACAGTAGTGACCCTGGAGCCCGGACTGCCCTCTCCTGGGAACATTGCCTGCCCAGAGGGTCACGTAGGTCTCACTGACTGACCCGTCACAGGAATCTGCGTGGAACAGAGGCAGGCACATGGAACAGTCTCTGCCACAAGCAGGTCCCACGTGAACGGTCTCCTCTCAGGGTCCACTCTCGGCTTCTTCAGGCACACACGAGCTTAAGTGCCGGATTCACATGGAGATTTGGATATCCAGGCAGGGCTATGGGGAGTGAGTGTGTGTGTGTGTGTGTGTGTGTGTGTGTGTGTGTGTGTGGGCGAAGATGTCAGAATTCTGACATCTGCCGCACCCACTGTGCCCTACATACACATGAAGCACCTTGTTCATGGAATTACACCCCCCCATCCCCTGAAGGTTCTGAGAAAGCCCCTGGTCTCCCTCGAGAACTACCAATGGGGAGAAGAACCTGTGGAGCCAGAAGGTCCCGGGATCTGGGTGGCTTGAGCAGGTGGGGCATGACCACCTATCACGGCTACCCGGAGCAGGACTTCAAAGTCGTCTTGTGGGGCGGGAACTCATCCCGCCCCTCTTCTGTGCTCCTGTTCATTTCCCTCTGCTGATGCCCATCTCCCCCAGGGCTTCTTTTTGGGGTCTCTTCCATGCGCCTTCCTTTGGTGCCCAAGGTTTTCTACAAGAGGTGAGTTCCGTGGGCAGGAACCGTTGCACACAGGTACTGCCAGAGTGAAAATCTGCACAGCCAGGAGCATGGAGCTGCGCCCAAAGAAATGCTCTTGCCGGCGCAACTGTCTGGAGGCAGTGGGGCTCTGCCTAAGCTGCATCTCTCTAGCTCAGCATGGCCTGGGGGGTCTCGCACGCCCGGGAGAAGGGGAGTCTGGTGAAAACCGTGCGGAGAGGCTCACCCACTGGGCTGGCCTGGCCAGTCAGGGAGAGGGCACGGGGTGACCCCAGTCTCTGACCCACCTTCCCTTCGCCCCCTTGCAGGTGTTAACAGAACTGAAGTCTGACAACCAGAGGCTGAAAGACGAAAATGGTGCCCTCATCCGAGTCATCAGCAAACTCTCCAAATAGACTGGCTCCGGGTCCGGGCAGAAGCAGCGTCCGCCGCCCACCCCAGCCGTTGCCTTCCCCCACGAGGAGTGAGTGTGTGGTGGAAGGCCCCTCCTCTGCCCCGGCCACCTCCTCTGCGCTGTACATTCTCCTCCGCACTCTCCACGCCCCACTCGCCTGCCGCCCGCCTGAGTCTGATGACAGTCGTCACTGAAGATGGCGATCCTTCGAGCCATTGGAGCCATCTGGAGAAGGTGTCTGGGGTCAGCCCCGAGCCCCCCGGTTCCTGCCGCCGGCTCCCATCTGTGTTGGATTTGGCCAACACGGGAGGCCTCTCCCCAGCCGTCTCCCGCCGCCTTTTGCACTGACCCACGTCTTGGATGCCGATGAGTCTGGCTGTCACTGCAGGGGCCTGTCTGGGACACCGAGAGAAACAGCATAGGCCATGGGCCTCATCATGGGCCTCAACGCAGCCCCTAGGCCGGCGTTGCTAGTGGATGCTGAGGGGGACAGTCACTGCCGTGAGGGTCTCTGCCTCTCAGCTGCTCTCAGGAATGGACTTTTCTCCAGCTGCTGGTGGCGATAACTGCTCAACAGCCCAGAAACACCCCGACTAGTCTTAACACCTCCTCCCCTTCCTCCTCGCGCATCCCCAGGGCTCAGGTGATCCGGACGCCCTCTGTGCAGACCGCGGCTTAAGGCTTCTCTCTCTCTCCCTCTCATTTCCCACTCTTCCTCCCACTAACTGGTTTTCTCGATCGGGAAATCAGGCTCTGCCCTCTCTTGACCTCATCTTCCTGGTGGCACGCAGAGTGAGGGTGTGATTGCCCGGAGGGGGAACGGACAAGGAGGCTGTGAGCAGGGTGGCATCTTGGCAGCTGCGTGCCAGGGCGCTGACGGGGGCTGTGGACACGATGGTGAGCTCGGTTATTCCTGGTGGTCAGGTTTTAGGGAGAGGCCTTTGCTTTTAGAAACAGACAGGAGGAGTGACTTCTTCATAGGGCCTTTGGAGGGATAAAACATGTTTGACCATTCTGGAGAGTCACAGAAGCTCAGAGTTGCCAGGGCTAAAGGTCGCCTGGTCCAGCTCTTCAGTATGGGTCAGAGCAGGCCCCCCCTCCCGCCTCCTCCCCCACCTGCCACCACAGGCACTGTCAGGATTGTGTGTTTATTCCTCCAAGGCTGGTCGACTCCAGGAGCCAGGAAGCCTTTTCTAGTGTGAGCAGAGGTTTGCCTATGACGTTTTTGCAAAAAGTCTAGGTCCAGCTTTAAATAACAGGGTTGGGATCTTTGATCTGCCAGGGGCCGTTTGGGTATTTATAACATCATTCACCGGCCTTCAGATACCGCCAGAGGCCCTGGGTGGCCCGCGAGAAGCATCCACGTGTGTTGTGTCACTCACCAGGGCTAGGCCACAGGATTTCGTGGGCCTTCCAGGGGATTTCATGGCCAGAAGTCCCCAGCCCTGCATTACGGTGATGGCCCTCGGGACGTGTTTCTGGTGCGCTGCCGTGGTCTTCTGATTGTTGTTCCCCGTGGGAAACACTCGAGCTGTCTGTACCCATTGTCCTCTAGCCAAAACAGTCATTTCCGATATGGCCGCACCTGGACAGGTGACTGTTAATCCAGCACAAAAATAATTAAACCGGAAGTGCTTGACCAGGCCCTAGGGGTAATACTTCAGGTATTCTCTTTCTGTAGGAGAATTACCCCATGTTTGGCTTGGTTTGAGAGTGAAGGTCAATCAACTCATCTCGGAGTTACCAGTGCTTTGGGATGTCGATTCTCCTAATACAAATCTACCTCTGTCCAATTTGTCTTTGTGGCAGGAAACCGCCCCTGTGAGCAGCAGCCTCTGAAATCTCTTGGTTCCCTAAGCCAGCAGGAGGCCGGCTCTGGGGCAGGACGTGGGTCTCTTCAGGCAGAGCCCGTGGGAGGCCGCTTGCCCGGAGGAGCTATGGTGTGTGTGGAGTCGTGTGCTCTGAAGGAGCTATGGGTGTGTGTGAGTCGTGTGCTCTGAAGGAGCTATGGTGCGTGTGGGAGTCGTGGTGCTCTGAAGGAGCTATGGTGTGTGTGGAGTCGTGGTGCTCTGAAGGAGCTATGGTGTGTGTGAGTCGTGTGTGCTCTGAAGGAGCTATGGTGTGTGTGAGTCGTGGTGCTCTGGAAGTGCACACTGCAAGCTCAGTTCTCGGGCTCGCTAGGCCAGAGGCAGAGTTTGTCTCTGCCAGCCTGGGGGCTCCCCTGTTCTGTGGGTCCATGGGGTGGTCTCCTGACACAGGCAAAGTGGGCTGTGGCTGCCTCTTTGTCAGAAAAAGGGAATTGGATTATTAGGAAACACCTTGAGCCCTTTCCGTCTTGCACCAGGCAGGGGTGCCAGCAGCCCCCTCCGCTCTGTCTCCTGCCTTGAAGACGGCCGAGCTCCCAGAATTCTTAGCCGGCCTGTCCACCTGCAGCTAACACCCCTCTCATGGTCAGCTCCTTCCTGCCAGAAAGTTGTCCTGGTGGTGAAACGCCTCCATGCATTTCAGTCTCAGGGAGCTCACGGAAGCATAAACTAGTTCATTGTGTTGGACAGAGTCGGCTTCTGACCCTTCCCTTCACCTGTGCTGACCGTGGGCCTGGCGGCCACTGCACTCAGATGCCAAATTGTCCATCCGCCCCATTCTGTTGGCCAGGCAGCTGAGAGCCCGCAGTCCCCGGGCAGAGAAGGGGAAACACGGACACCCCTGGAGCCGAATGCAGGACGGACTCGCAGTCTGCAGCCCAGAAGGTCTTCACGTGATACTCAAGGAGGAAGGAGAGTCAAGCTGTCCACCCTCTGTTATCACTAATGTTCCTCAGAATCAGGCCACAGCCCTCGTGAGCAATGACGCCGCCGGGTCTACACCTTCTCTGGCCACACGCAGTTTGGCCAGTTCAGCCTGTTTGTCTCTTAAGGGCTACTAATTCTTTCCAGAAAACTCTTAAGGGCGCGATGGCCCCTTGCCCCACTCTGACCGTTAGAGCGCCTGGGTTGTGCGGATGACCACGGTATTGCCTGGGTTTGCTCAGGGCAGTCTCGCTGCTTCCCGGCTCGCCCCCGTCTTTCTCCATCCAGCTGCAGGATGTGTTTGCACGTCCCCGCTGCCGGGAGAGGCACTGATGGTCTCCCGAGTCAGGGTGGCTCTGCTCTCTGGTTGGGGTCACTGTCCCCCTTCCCCTTGTCCTGAGTAAGACATGTGCTCTGTGAGACAGTCCACTCAGGAAGCAAGAGCGCTCAGCCCACCTCCTCGCTGTGAACAACCCCCGCCCCGGTAAAACAGGTGAAGTGCTGTCCTGTGGGGCTGTTCGGTGCCCCGGGATGAGAAGGAAGGAATCCTTAGGGCCCTGCCCCCAGTGAGGTCTCTGGGGATCTTTCCCTGTGCACCCTGGCACTGTGCCCCCTCCGGCCCCTGCGCAGCAGGGGCCTGGCAGAGCAGATGCCAGCGTGTTTCCATTCTCCAAACTTCAAAGGGAAAACCCAAGAGCTCAGGCCCTCGGCCCGGGAAGGGGAATCCGGCTTACCCCGCAGTGACACTAGCTGGGTGCCCCTCCCAGACAGAACCACGGGCCCGTCTATGCCAGCGCTCCTGGGCAGTTCTGGCCCGGGTCTAGGCCCAGTTGCAGTTGCAGGTCCTGGTTCCAGGAGAAAGATGAAGCCTGTTAAGTCAGAATGTCTGGGCCCGGGTCTGGACCCCGAGCACGTGACCACGGCCAGTCCCCTGCCCTGGCGGACCGAAGTTGATCAGTCCTAGGACGACCAGAGCCTTAAACTCAGAGTCTTGCTCTAACTTTACCTCCTTGTGTTCTTCTGGACTCCCGCTGCTTGCCGTCAGGGTGCCGAGGTGGGCTTCTCGTCCTGGTTGGAAAGTGACAAGCACCGAGGGTGATTGACTGGGAGTGCGATTGCTTTCTCTGGTGGCTAGGCCGGAATATTAAACCCTGCAGAGGTGGAAATTGGAGCTCAGGGGGAAGTGGATAGAAAGCAATTTGTTGCAGGCAGCCTTTGGACAAATTGTTTTAACAGGAACTAGAGCCGTGCGCCATAGACTTCGTCAGCTGCCTTCCCTCGGCCTCAGACGGGCCCGTGCGGGTCTCCTCGGCCTCAGCAGGTTAACAGCATCTTGCGTGGCATAGCGGGGCTCAAGGCCTCAAGTTCTGCCTCAGAGCTGCCGAGGGAATGAATTGTCCTGCATGCCAGCCTCCACCCGCTGGCACACTGCCCCCTGAAGAGTGGGCAGTGCCCCCTGCTGCTCAGGAAGGTCCTTCGCTCAGAGCAGGTCAGCCGTGGCCGTCCCGGTGTAGGAGGCCACATGCCATGTCCTCTGCATTGAAGTGTCCGTGCCTTGGACAGAGCAGGTGTGAGTGAAAGAAGAGTAAAAGGCAGAAGGCCTGAGGTGAGGTAGCCTGTGGGCCAGGGGGCGGGAAGTCTGTAGCCCCCCATGGCGGAGTGCCCAGGGCTGTCTCCTGACACCCTGAGAGTTAATCAGATTGCCTAATGGATATGGGCGGGGCTCAGGAGCAGCCACACCTATCCAGGACAGCTACTGATGGGGCCTGTGCTAAGATTAGATGGGGAACAGGCCCTGTGGGTGGCAGCCCCCAGCTTCCCTTTCCAGGTTCCTTGGAGATTCTTGAGGAGCCGGAAGGCTCTTGGCCAGCCCGCAGTGCTGGGAGAGCAAAGCAGCCCGGAGCTCTGTATTCAGGGTTGAAAGGGGGCCTGGGCAGGACCTGCAGAAGCCCCCCAACCCCCAGGGAAGAGAAGAGAAGCAAGTAGGAAGTGGGTGTGTGTTCCGGCCCCACCAAGGAATGTTCCAGTCTGACAGGTCTCTTGGGCGGAGGTGAGAGCACAGAAGGGAGGGTGTTTGCTGTGCACGCAGCTGACCTGGGCACCCCATATGGTCCCCGAGCACCGTAAGGAGTAAGTAATTCCTGAGGGCAGAGCCAGGAGTAACCGCTTGAACATCGCTGGGTGTGGCCCCAAAATCAGAACAGAGAAAAGTTGTCTTGGGGCGCCCTGCCTGCTTCTGGACTATGGGTCCACAGGCCTGTTCCCCAAAAGCAGGGGGTCAGGCGGAGCCTGCGGAGCCTCGAGAAACCAGTTTCATCTGTCTTTCTGCCGGTTCCTGCCCCTGCTCCCCTCCCAGCCACCCCTCCCCGAGCCCTCCAGCCCATCTGTTTATCACACTGGATCCTGAGCCTGCCAGAGTGGTGTTTTCTGTTATTTCTCCTCCAAACTTTTCTCTGCCACTTCCAATAAGCTTTTCCTTGGGTGGCCCCGCGGTGACATCAGGCTGAGCTGACGCCCTTCCACCCTGCCTCCCTCTCCCTCCCCTCTGCGTCCTTTGTTCTTGCTTTTCTCACATGGAATTGATGGAGAAGGAGAGAAGAGAGCACCTCGGCTGCCCAGTTCCATCCCAGCACTGGGGAGGAGGGATGAGGGCCAGGAGCACAGGCCCAAGGCAGTGCGGCTCAGAACCACCCACTCAGTGTGTGGGCGCCGGGCAGGAGAGGGTGGGGTTAAGCCAGCAGCTGCAGGGAGCCTCCGAGAGAGTCTGTCCACAGAGCCAGCACTGGGCAATGCCACTCCCACACCAGCCTTGCTGCCCCTCACCACGGCTTCCCGGACAGGCCCTTCCTCCCCACCTGCAGGGCCTGGGGCGTCCAGGCAAAGAGCCTGAAGAGACAGGAGCGGGGGGGCGGAGCAGGGCGGGCCAGCACCAGGCCACAGCAGCAGCAGCAGCACTTAATGCCCCTCTCCAGCCCTTGCCCTTTGGGGCCTGGGCCCTGACTGGCTGTTTCCCGCCCCCTCTCCCCTGCTGGCTCTACGGGCTTTCCTCAGGGCCCTGCAGGGTGCCAGCCTCTGGGTGTCCAGGGCACAGTCCTGGGCCCCCCCCTCCCCAGCACTGTTAAAGCCCCAGGAGTCATTTTTCTGCAGAGTTGTGGGACTAACTTCAGTTCACTGTAAATACGCCTGGGGAGGGTGGCCAGGCCTGCTTTGTGACCTGAATGTATTTTTATGCAATTTTGAGTGGCCTTTCAACCCTGAGGTGAACGACTTCGTTTGACTGGTTGTTGTTCTATAGTATTAAGTATTCTGTGTTTGAGCCGTTTGGGAATAATAATATTCACATCTATATGATGCCTGGAAACACAACAGTATTTATAAAGGAGTAAATAAAACTGTGTTTTTAACTTTGTGACTGCCAGCCTGCTGTCTAGGAAACGGGTTTTCGGTAGTCCGCTCGTCCTGTGTCCGATGACAGGTGGGTGAGGAAGAGCCTCAATTGGAGGTTTAAAAAAGGGACCCTGGAGGCCGGAGCGCTAGCCCAGCGGGTAGGGCATTTGCCTTGCACATGGCTGGCCCATGCCGGCCCGGGTTTGATCCTCGGCATCCAATATGGTCCCTCGAGCACCGCCAGGAGTAATTCCTGAGTGCAGAGCCAGGAGTAACCCCCTTAGCATTGCCGGGTGTGACCAAAAAAAAAAAAAAAAGGACCCTGGGAGGGCCGAAGAGATAGCACAGTGGGTAGGGCACTTGCCCTTATGCGGCTAACCCTGGTTCAATCCCCAGTTAAGGTCCCCCTCCCTGCCAGAAGCGAGTCCCTGAACACAGAAGCAGGAGTGGTTCCTGAACACCATTGTATGTGGCCCCAAGTTAAAAAAAAAAAATGGAACCACAAAGTTTCAGTTGCCGAAGACCAGGAGCATGGCTGCCTTTGGGCACAGCAGCTGCATAAGCGTGTCCGGAACCTGGGGACATCTCTGTCCTCCCCAGGCAGTGCAGAAGCCACACAGGGGGTCAGGCTGATGGAGGCACAGGTCTGGCCTCGCGCAGCTGACCTGTACCTCACGGCCAGTGCTGCCCTGCCGAGCTGATGTGCCCAGTCACCAGCTTGGCCGTGGGCATAGCAAGGTGGGGGGGGAGGGATTCTTCTCCCCCTGCCGTCAGCCTGCTGCGAACACGCATGATGTCATGACTCGGAGTTTCAGGCCTGTGCCGGCGCCCCAAATGCCGGCCAAGGAACATGACTGAAAGCGCCCGGGCCACCAAGGGCATCTGTGTCCCCTGGGCCATGCAGAGACCTGCTATCACAGGCTGACAGGTGGCCCACCCCTCCCAGTGACAGCCAGACTCCCTGGAGAAATCCCACAGGCCCAGGCCCCTCGCCCACTGCCCAGTGTCACCCGAGGACTGGGGACTGTCCAGGCCACAAGTGTCCTGCTCTGCCTCTACTGAGTGCTCGGATGGACAGATGCACAGATGGACACCAACCTGAGCTGTTATACATGCCCTCCTCACCCATGGCAGGCCCAGGCCCAGCTCGCCAAACAGCCAAGGCTGCCTTCCTGGCCACTTGCGGACAAGGCAGCTGGTCAGCGTGTGAGCTGGAGCTGTGGTGGCCTCCCGGGTCTCAGGTCAGGGCTGCCCAACAACGCCCATCTTTCCCTCACTCACTGGTCTTCGCTTCAGGACGCAACTGAAGCAAAGGGACACAGAGGACCCGGTGACATTTCCCCGTCGCCTCCATCCCCAGGGTCAGCCTCGCCGTCACAGAAGCTCAGACCACACGGAGGGGGCAGTGAGGACCCCAGTCTCACAGGGACACATCCAGCACCGCCGTGCGCCCCTCAGAAAAGCAAGCAGGAGGCCAGAGGTCCCCACCCCGCCAGCACCCTCCGGGGCCCCGCAAGAACAACTAAGACACCCCCCACCCCCAGATTTCTTTCAGCTCAATTTCTTTAATAAGGAGACGCAGCTCATTACAAAATAACAATTTGACGAGAGATCAGACAAGAACGACAGAGTCCACAGGAGGGTGGGGTGTTGCCAAGCGGGCGCAGGGGCTGGGGGGCATACACGGGGCCTTCCTGTGGGATGGGGCTCCCGCGAGGCGTGGCGCATTCCAGGGGTCTGCCCTGCATCGGGTCGGGAGGTTCAGACCCCAGGATTTCAGAAAGCAGCAAATCAAGCCCTTGGATGGGGGTGCCGGCTCTGGCGGAGGGTCCTGGGAGGGCCGTGGCCACTGGTGGTGACTCGGACGTGGCCCACACTCACCGCTGCACCGTCTCTGCCCAACTCCAGCCCTGGTTTCTGTCCCTGCCGAGGAAAGCCAAGGAGGGCCACACCTTCCCTGCTGCCTCTAAACAAAGACCTGGGCACCATGTGCCCCACGGTGACACCAGAAGGCAGCCAGGCCTTGCTGGCAGGCCCCCAGGCTTCCCCTTCTCTGGCTCTGCACGTTCAGGGGCCAGGCCCGAGCTTCACGGTGCTGCAGACAGGGGTGGGGGGCCCGATCCCTCTGGATCAGATGACTTAGGGGCCTTGGGAGCACCCAGACCTCTCCCCCACTCCCCTGGCTGGCGCCGAGGATGTCGTCCAACTCCCGGATTGGATCCTGGCACCCTCCGGCCACCCTATGCTGGGCGTGGATGGCGGAGCTTCAGGCACGTGCAGGAGAAAGTGAGTGGGGACCCCAGATCTCACAGTGCAGGGGTGGGGGCTGCTTCTGTGAGAGAGAACCTGGTCACAGACCCAGACTCTGCCTGGCTGCTCCTGAGAACCCCAGAGAAGGGTCCAGAATGACCAGCACACCCCAGGGAGACACCGCACCCAAACCCAAGTGGAGGCAGCAACCAAGACCCCTCGCAGGAGCCGCCCAAGCGCCAGGCCCCCAACCGGCCTCGTGACACCGGGAGCGAGGGAGCGGTGGGGGAGGAACCAGTGAGCCCTTGACAAGGGTTCATGAGGAGCCAGTCAGGGACGGGGGGCTCCTGGGAGGAGCCAGCAGGAGGCCCCCTTATGGCTTTTCATTTAATTCAAACAGTGGGAGGAAGAAACGTGCACACACATGCACATATACACACATGTGTTCTCACACATGCGCGACGCACACATGTGCACACATGCACACACGTGTTGCACACACGCACACACGCACGCTGGCCGTGGAAGCTCCCGGCACTGGGCGGGGCAGGTGCAGCAGGCAGCAGGGACGGGCCTGCAGACACCAGCGTCCAGGGGCCTCCAGCCGCTCCCTGGCCAGGCTGGGCCAGAGCAGGACGCTGGCGGCTTCAGTCCCACAAGAGGGCACCTGAGGGGCCGAGACAGGGTGGGGAGACAAGACGGTTCTGACACACATCCAAGGAGCAGCCTCGAGTGTAGACGGAGGCGGGGCTTGGCCATGCGGCTACTGATGGGAAGATCGAGGCATGCATCTGCGTCAGGCCGAGACGCGGCGCCGAGCTAAACGCACATGGAGGGGCAAAGGGCTCAGATGGCTTCAGGAGGTTTTTGTCGCTTCAAAAATAAAGTAGATTTGTGTGTCTTCAAGTTGCAGAGTCCCCTTCTCAGTATTGCGGCTCAGAAACAGAAAATCCCCATGGCCAGACAGTCCCTGGCCTCTCGGCACTGGGGGTGAGGGGAAGAACAGCCAGTGGGGGCTGCCGGGATGGGGGACAGCGGCCAGGACGGGCTGCCAGGGGTCAGGGAGATGCACTCAGGAGGGGCTTCCAGGCAGAAAGCAGGGTGCCCAGTTAGTCCTGGATCTCAGATCAACGGCAAATCACTTTCAGTTTAGTGTGCCAAGTATATTGATTGTTGATCTGAAATTCAGATTAAACTGGGCAGCCTGCTTTTTTTCTGCCTAATGTGATGGCCAGGTCAGGGGTTCTGAGCCAATGTGATGGACAGGTCGGGGGGTTCCGAGCTTTTGTGATGGCCAGGTCTTCAGAGTTCTGAGCTTTTGTGATGGACAGGTCGGTGGGTTCCGAGCCAATGTGATGGACAGACAGGTCAGGGGGTTTCGAGATGATGTAATGGCCAGGTCAGGGGGTTCCGAGCCAATGTGATGGACAGGTCATCGGGGTTCCGAGCCGATGTGATGGCCAGGTCGGAGGGTTCCGAGCCAATGTGATGGACAGGTCATCGGGGTTCCGAGCTTTTGTGATGGCCAGGTCAGGGGGTTCCGAGCCAATGTGATGGCCAGGTCGGGAGGTTCCGAGCCAATGTGATGGCCAGGTCGGGGGTTCCGAGCCAATGTGATGGACAGGTCGGGGGTTCCGAGCCAATGTGATGGACAGGTCGGGGGTTCCGAGCCAATGTGATGGACAGGTCGGGGGTTCTGAGCCACCAAGACCAATCCTTGGAACACCTCACTGTCTGCTCCTCTTGCCACCAGGCTGAGGGGCGAGGTGGGGAGCAAGGACAGCGTGGGGCAGGTCCCGCACTGGACCCCACTGCTCTCTACCGGCTCGCTCCCAGGGGAGGCGGTGTGACCGGACCTGGACGTTAGAGGAACATGGGCATGCTCACTCCTGGGCCTAGCGCAGCTTCTCTACCACTCGGCAGCCCCAGACCCACCTGCCTGTTGGAGCTGGGGGTCCCCAAAGGAGGAATCCCTCCCCGAGGTCCCAGGCCGTCAAACCCACCCTGAAGCGACTGCAGAAACACGAGGCAGGGAGTTACGGGGGGGGAATGGGGGGGCCCCGCCCCGCAGCCTGTCAGGGACCGGAGAGCCCGTCCTCTCACTGCAGGGGACCCTCCACAGCTTCCACAAGTCGCTTCTACAGTCACCCCGTCTGCCTGTTGCCCTGGTGGGCAGTTACTGCACAGACGAGGATTCAGGGAGCAAAAGGAAGAGGAGCCTCCGGGTGTCCCCAAACCCCATCTGTGGAGGGTCTGGGCGTGTCCTCTGAGAAGTCACGTCTACATGACTTCCTCCTCGCAGGAAGACTGGGGGCAGGGGGTCTTCTATCCGGCAACCCCAGAACATCTTGCTGGCAGGATACACCGACAGCCCGCCTCAGGCCTCCCTGCAGTGAAGGTCTGGGGTGGGCTCTGGCCTGGGACCCATCGCCCCTCAGCGTAAGTCCATGTTTCTGGGCTTCTGGGTAGCCCAGACCAGCTAACCCAGGGGAGGAAACTGCTCCCCAACTTAGCTCTTCCCTGACTCCGGGTGGCCTGCACACCCCGCCTCAGGACTGCCCTCTAGAGGCAGGCCCTGTCCCTGGGCACCCGGGCACTCATGGCGGAGATGCCCACCCACCCGTCCATCACTGGGGAGGGGGCTTGTGGATTCTGGGAGGGCTGCGGTGCCTAGGCAGAAAGAACTGCAGTAGAGGGTGGGCCGGGCACCGCCAGAGGATGGGGAAGGGCACAGCATGCTTGAGTGAGGCCTTCGGGCACCAGGGCTGGGGGCTGCTGGGAGGAACGTGGGAAGACCCTGAGAAAGCACCAGAACCCCACGGCTCTGCGGGCAGGAGAGGGTCAGACGCCAGCACCTCCCACACTCACACCCCCCATTCTGAAGCCACCCACTCTCCTCCACGGCCTCAACTCTGGTCTCAGGGACCCCAGCCCCAAGTGGCTGTGAGAGCGCTGCTGATTCCCGACGGGTGTGGCCCGGCGGCACGCAGAGCAGACACGAACACGCACAGGCACGCAGACACATGCACTGTCCGGGTACCACAGGCTGAGATGCGCAGCTCTGACCCCTGCTCACAGCCTCTGTGGCCCCGCCGCTCCAACCGAAACACAACCTCAAACACAGCCAACCGAAGGCCCTTCTTCCCCTTCCAAAACACAGAGAGACACTAGCAGTCTCCATACTGGGTCTTGCCACATTGTCCATCCACCTCCGGTGCTCACAGGACACTGAGGCGGCCCAGAAGGGGACAGACAGGGAGTCCCGCCATTTTTTTTCTGGGAGGAGAGGGAGGGAGGAGAGGGAGGGAGGGAGGAGGGAGGGAGGAAGGAGGGAGGAGAGTGAGGGAGGGAGGGAGGGAGGGAGGGAGGGAGGGGGATAGGAGAGGCAGAGAGAGAGAGAGGGTAGAGAGAGAAGGAGAGAGAGGGAAAGAGAGAGAGAGGGAGAGAGAGGAGGAAGAAACAGGGAAAGAGGGAGAAAGAGGGGGAGAGAGGGAGGGAGAGAAGAAGGGAGAGAGATGGAGAGGGAGAGAGAAAGAGAGAGAGGAGAGAGAGGAAGAGAGGGAGAGAGAGGGGGTCAAGAGAGGGAGGGAGAGGAGAGGGAGGGAGAGAGAGGAGAGAGGAGGTAAAGAGGAAGAGAGGAGAGAGACAGAGATAGTGAGAGAGAGAGGAGAAAGAGAAGAGAGGGAGAAGGGGTAGAGAAAGGGAGAGAAAGGAGAGAGAGGGAGAGAGAGGGGAGAGAGGGAGTAAAAAGAGGGAGAGAGGGGTAGAGAGAGGGAGAGAGGAGAGACAGAGTGAGAGAGGAGAGAGAAGAGAGAGGGAGAGAGAGAAGAGAGAGGGAGAGAGAGCACACTCCCCAACCCCAGGCTCTCGGGAAGCTGTGAGTTTCCTGCGGTGACAGAATGGCAAGGACCTGAGCCCCGAGCATGAGAGAGGGACAGCGGGCCGCGGGGCTAAGGGGGCAGTGCCGGCCTCTCGCTCAGGCTGAAGGGGACTCAATGCAAACTCGACTGACATATATATGGCTTTTTATCAATGCTGGCCACGAAAGGTGACAGGGAGGGGCACAAGGAACACGGGGCAGGATTCCTTCACCACACGTGGATTCGAGGCCCTGCTCTGCCGGACTCCCAATGAAGGGTGGGACAGAGCCTCCCCCACAGGGCTCCCTGGGCCCTGGCCACCCACCCGCCATCCCTAGAGGGGGCAGCCGGGAGGGAGCAGGGAGAGGCCCAGAGTCCTGCGGGGCTCACCCTAGAGTCTGGGCCACGCGACCACGGTGCTCCCCCTCTGCCACTCCCGTCCCTTCTTACCTGGGCCTCAGGGGACTAAGAACATTCAAACCTTTCAAAGTTCTCTGGCTCTGTACACACATAAAGTGGTTTCCGCTAGCGGTGCTCGGCGCAAATGAAAGAGAAAAACAGGAGCCCAAGCAGGAGCAAACAGGCCAAGGAGATACTCAGGGCAGGGGAAGGTGTCGGCGCCCCTCGGGAGGGGCAGAGTTCCAGGAGTTGCGCTTTGGTCTTTCTGGGTAATAGGGTTTGTGTTTTATGGGAATTTGATATTAATCGTCAAGGAAAGGAAGGTCCCGGACTGCTGGTTCTCTCGTTCGAGTCTGACCAATCTAGCGATAGTTCGTTGTCACGAGTGTCGAGCAAACCATGACTGGCAGGAGGAAGGTGGTGACGGGGTCAGGTCTTTGGTCCTAGTTCCGTAGCTTGTCTCCAAAACAGCCACCCACGAGCAGTGCGGGCACTTCCAAGACCCTCTCCATGAGCTGGTAGAGACGCTCCCTTGACGAGCTCCGTTAGCTCCCCCATTCCAGAGTCCCCAAAGAGCCTTGTCTCCCCACAGCATCACTGTCCCAGGCTCTTTCCAAGAACCCAGAGGCGCTCAGGTGCACATACTTTATGCACGCACACACGTGTTCACACATCTGCACACACACACACACACGACACACACACACACACACACACACACACACACACACACACACACATGCTCTCAGGCTGGGGCCCACCCAGCCGCCTTCCTCATCTGAGAAACAGGAAGTGCCGCCATTGTGTTGGTCCAGAACACTCAGAAAACAGAATATGCTGCAACTTTCTGCCGCAAGGGGGCTTCCACTCACTCAGGGGAGGCTTAAGTGAAGCTTGGGGCGGGGGCAGTGGCATGCAGTGGGGTGGCTCCAGGGTGACGGGAAGAGCCAGGCTTCTCCTCAGAGAGGGACTCTCCTACACGCCTTCAGAAGGGAATGGGTCTTTCCAAAGAGAAGAAAGAAGGGAAAGGAACCAAGGACACCACACGTGGGAAAAGAAGACCTGGAGGTGCAGCTCGCATCTGCCAGTGTCTGAGGTCCCGCCACTCTCGCCTACTTGTTCTTGCCCAGGAGCGCGCCCACCTCCTCCTCGGGCTTGAGCGAGTGCCACTGTGCGATGGGCCTCCGGGGTTGGCCAGCATGTCGGACCAGTGCCGCAGCTCGGTGCCCGTGGCGTTGCTGCCCACGTAAGATCTTGCCAATTGCTTCATTCTTGCCCAGCTTGTCATAGTCCAGCACAGTGACCACCACCTGGACTTTCTGCAGGGGAAGAGATGGAGGGAGTTGGCGCCTGAGGAGAGGAGACACCTGTGGCCAAATATCACCCCCCCACCACCCACCTCTGCCCAAACACAGGCTCAGGGAAGGCCCCCGCGCCTATCCATGGCTCCAACAAGACTCAACTTTGAAAACCTAACGGTGGAATAATGAATACCCAAGTGGAAACAAAGAACACGGAAACTGGGATTCAGTAGGAAACAGGGGACCTGAGAAGATTGGTAGGGGTGGACAGGGAAGGAGCAGGGTCTATGGTGGTCAACAGTGGCAGTGGGGGCCATTATGAACAAAATCGAACCAGCAACAGTGTTGCAAACCATAGTACAAAAACTTATATAAAAAAAAGCACCTCCCAAACTTCACTCAGGCCTCCTTGGAGTCGGGGTGGGCGGGCTCAGCCCCAGCACCCTGTACTTCCTGAAGCCCCAGCAGCCACGCACGCCCATGCCCCGCTGCCGCTGCCATGGAAGCCATCTACCACGTTGCAGAGACTCACAAATAAATCTCAAAAGAGATCAACTAGCCGTAAAATTTCTCAGACATCCATTCGTGGCTGAGACCTCCAGGGCAATATGGGAGGGGCGGACCAGTTCCTGCCCAAACGAAGCTTCAGCAGCCGCTCCCAAAGCTGCCCCCCCACCTCCAGCCAGACTGCCAAGTTAAATATTCTGGACTTTCTGTCGCAACATGTCCAAACTCTACAACACTGACATCCCAGTAGAGCACCCAGATTGGATGGGATGTAATGTAGAAACCAACTAATCTCGACTAAACAGTAACAGAAGCTGAACTTGCAACGGCAGCTTAGTAAACCCTCAGACAAGGACTTAACGTCCCCTGGGTTAGATAAAACAATTTTCACAAATTTTCTTCTATGGAAATATTTTCGAACATTCCGTTAGCCATTAGGTGGTAGCAGGCAATATAAAACAAATGATTTTGGGATCTGCTATGGGGGCAGACTCGAGGGGTGGTCAGGAATATGGGGACAGTGGTGGCGGGAAGGTGACAGTGAAGCCACTGCATTTAAATGTAGTTGGGAAACAATGCCTCTCAGAGAAGCAGACTGTTGGGTGGGAGGCAAATGGACCCCTGCCCGGGGGTGGGGGTGGACCCTGGTGATCAGTGTTGAAACACCGTATGCCTGAAACCCAGATAAGAATAACTTTATAATTCCATGGTGAATAAATGAATTAATAAGATTTTTTTAGAGTCAACTTGATAGAGGCCAAAAGCCACACTCTCCAGAAACAACCTTTGTGGCTACCAGCTGGCTCTCACAGGGCCTGTGCAGTGCTCCAGGCTGTACAATGGCGGGGGCAGGCATGAGGAGAGGAGAAAAGAATCTCACTCTGCCTGGACAGACTGCGTCAGAGCCCGCCAGTACAGCACTGTGGGGGTCTCGGAGGAGGCCCTGCCCGGCCAGTCGGGAGGAGGCTTCAGGGTGGAGGTGAAACGGAGGACAGACAAGAGGGCGGTGGGAGCAGAGACGCGACAGAGCCTTGGGCGTCTGGGAAACCCAAGCTCGGGGTCATCGGGTAGAGGGTGAGCAGTAAAGAAGCAGGGAAACCGGGTCCTGGAGTTCGTATCTTCCTCCAGAGGGCGACCCACCACTGGCCTGAAGGGGCAAAGGGAATGAGGGGGCTGGGGGGGTGGGGGTTCTGGATGCCTGAGCCTGAGCCCAGAAGCACTGGGGCGGTCCAGAGCAGCGTCCAGGAGACACAGATGCCCCATCGGCTGCATGGGCGCGGGGTCACTGGGCGCCTGGTTCCTCGACCCGCAGTGCCCTCACCCATTTCCCTGACTGGCCTCTCATGGCTACCCTGTGGCGTGAGCGCAGTGACGGAGGTGAAGGGTGGGGTCCAGGCAAACAAGGCAGGGTATGAAGGAAGGGCAACAGCAGGCCCGGCCCAGTCCTCGTGGCTTCTGCCTCACAGGAGCCCCCTTTGGCCCTGCAGCATTTTTCAGAGCAGCTCAGTCGCAGCCACCAGAGTATAGGAGCCATGTCCTGACCCCTGACCCGGAAGTGGTAGGAAACACCCTCTAAGGCCTACAAAGGGGACCACAAGGGGTGAGGAGAGGACGTAGAAAAGGGAGGGAAGAAGGGGTGCAGAGGCAGTGGGAACCCACCTGGGGGGCACGGAAGAGGCGGGCTCTGAAGCCACAGAGCTGGGGAAGGACGGCGGAAACCCGAGGGGTCACACCTCCTCCCCAACAGAGCAGATGTCCACGGGAGGGGGGCTCCGGGGAGAGGCCCGGGAGGCCAGGGCAGAGCAGCTGGAGCCCCCACCTGCAGCCAGGGCTCCGTGCCTTTGGGGGGAGCAGCCCCTCCACCCTCTCCAGCCACCCCACCCAGACTGAGGCCCGGGGCGGGGGCACCTGGATCTGCTCAAAGGGGATCTCGAAGCTGAAGGACTCGTTGAAGTAGGGGTTCAGCGCCTTCTTCTTCACCGTCGTCTTCTTCTTCTTGAGTCTCTTGCCGTTCTGCATCAGGTGGATCTTCACGTAGGGGTCTGGGGGGACACAGCCGGGCCTGAGTCACCCGCAAAGCTCCAACCCCACAGGCCAGGCTCAGCCTGAGTTCAGGACCAGCAAAGTTCCCACCAAGGACAATCTGGGCCCCGTGTGGCCTCCCAGGAATCTTGGGGTCCTACCTGAGCCTAAGTGAGAGCTCGGGAAAGGGAAGTGTGGGGTGTGGGGATGTGGGGAGTGTGCGGTGGATGGTGTTACAGGGTAGTGTGTGTGTATATATGCAAGAGTGTATGTGATTGTGTGTGAGTATATGCGTGTGGGAGGGAGAGTATATGTGCAATAGTGTATGTGAGTGTGGTATGTGAACGAAAGTGTGTGTATGAATGTGAATGTGTGTAGGTGGATATGTGTGTCTGTGAGTGTGTGTGTATGTGCACTAGTGTATGTGAGTGTGAGGGTGGATGTAAGGTGTGTGTGTATTTATATTTATGGAAGAGTGTTTGTGAGTGTATGTACAAGTGTGTTTGTGAGTGTGCATATATACGATAGTGTGAGTGTGTGTGCGTGTTTGTGAGTGTGTATGGGTGTATATGTGGTGGTGGGGAGCTTGGGTGTATTGCCCCATGCAGGGCACAGAGAAAAAAGCATTTGTCAACCCCGAGCCCATGAGCCCTCCTGGTGTTACAGAGGAGAAACTGAGGCCAGAGAGGGAAACAGTGACACTGCCCCCCAGAGCTGGGCGGGCTGTGAGAGCTGCTAGGGGAGTGTGCCTGGGCCTGAGCCGAGAGTGGCAAACTCTCCGTGCCACCGGAACCTACTGGAACCCACCTGGGCCGTGGGCCACCACCTGCAGTTCCCGGCTCCTGCCCCTAGTGGGTGAGCTCGGGGCTTCCCTGGGTCTGACTGCAGGGACCCAAGAAGAGATGAGACCCCCCCTTAGGCTGTGCAGCCCCAAGCTCCTAAACCAGTCTGCGGTGAAACCTCTCACCTTTCTTCCAGGGCTCAGGAAGGTAGCTTGGAGGGGCGGAGATCCCCCAGAGAGGAGACAGGGCTGGGGAGTGAGAGCCTCTCCCTGACCCAGGACCTTCGTGTACCCCGCGTGGGGACCAGCACCTGGGGCCACCGGCCGCGGCGGCTCGCTGGTGCCATCTAGCGGCATCGCGATGTTCTGCACGTACCCGAGAGGCCGCCCACGTCCATCTTCTTCAGGTTCTTGGCCTCGAGGATGCAGACCGTGAGCTTCCCGGCCGTGGGCACGTAGCGCAGCGAGGTGCAGATGTCGCCCAGTTTCTCAGGCTGACCAGGGGAAAATGGGGCGTGGGGTCAGGGCGACGTTCCTCTGCCCCTGACTGACTGATACCCGCCATGTCGTGAACAGCAGCACTGGGGAGAGTTTAGTCCTATGCCGGGCGCCCCACGCGCCACACTCCCCGGGGCCGGGTCCTATGCCGGGCGCCCCACGCGGCCACACTCCCTGGGGCCGGGTCCTATGCCGGGAGCCCCACGCGCCCACAGTCCCTGGGGCCGGGTCCTATGCCGGGAGCCCCACTCGGCCACACTCACCTCCTCCTCTCGCCGCCCTGCAGGTCCCTCCACTCTTCAATGGGCTGGCCCAGGTCCACCGTGTTCATGGGCACCTTCACCTCCCCGATGATGTCGTGCTTGGAGAAACGGTCGAAGTCGTAGATGGCCATGACCAGGGTCTTGCCCCCCCAGCTCCTGGTAGGGCACCTGGGCGGGCACCGGTACAGGCCGCTCAGAAGGGGGTGCGGGGCTGGGGCAGAACTGGGGTCTGGGGAGCTTGGCGCAGGTGGGTGGGAGGCACCCAAGCCCAGTCAGCTGCATCCCTGGTCCAGGCCAACCGGTCCCAGGAACCCACGCACCAAAGGCCCGGCAGAAGGGCAGGGCAGGGGTGGGGGCCCAGCCTCCCGCCAGTATCACCTTGAAGGTGAAGGTCTCGTTGAAGGCGGGGTTCAGCGTCTTCCGGTGGACTTTCGTCTCGTATTTCTTCTTCTTGTCTGGAAGGAGGAAGACTTTGACGTAAGGGTCCGAGGTGCCTCCCATGTCCAGGGCCGGCAGCTCCGCCGCCTGCAGCACCCCCCCACGGTCAGCTGTGGAGAGAGCGGGGTGGGCGCCTGAGTCCAGGACGGAGCCCGACGAGGGGAGCGTGGAGGAGGGCCTGGCACCCGGACGCTGCAGAGCCCAGCCAGGGTCTCCTCGAGGGGGCTCTTGCCCCACGGTGCCCGGGGGCTCCCTCCAAGGGTGAGCAGTGCCCAGCAGGCCCCAGGAGCTGTTTCTGGTCCCTTCCTAGCGGGGCGCCCACCCGTACCTGGTTGGCCTGGAAGTCGTAGTCCAGAGAGAACTGCAGCTTGCCCAGGTTCTCAGGCTCCTCCTCGCCCTCGCCCCGCCCTCGCCCTCCGTCAGGCCAGTCTCAGCATCATCGCCATCCTGTGGGCACTGGGGGCAGGAGGAATACGCTGAGAGGGGCAGGCCACAGCAGGAACTGGATCGGTCCGGGCTCTGGACTTCCCTCAAAGCTCCTCCCGAAGACTCCCTCAGACTTACCGGGAGTGCGGCACAGCCGTTCAAGCCGAGGCGGCGCCCAGAGGAGGGCAGAGAAGGAAGAAGGGGCGGTGAGAGGGCGCCCGCAGCCCCCAGCTCCCCAACTCAGTCGCCAACCTGGGTTCCCCCTGGGGTGTTCTTGGACACACACATACACACAGGCTCGCAATGCACACACAGTTGCACACACGTGTGTGCAAACACAGTCTGCACACAGGCACATATGCTGGGACACACACGTGCACTCAGACCCATACAGACACACGTGCAGACACACCTGTACACAGGCACACACACACAACCAGTGTACACACTCACTTTCACACTCATACTTGTACATGCACACATATTTGGGGCGCACACATACATACACCTGCAAATACATGCACACACAAGCTTGCGTTCACACACTTGCATTCACATGCACACATGCTTGTGTTCACATGTTCGCACACATGCTTGTGTACACAACATGCTTATGTTCACATGCACACACACATCTTGCATTCACACGCACACACATGCTTGTGTTCACACACACGCTTGCATTCACATGCATGCACACACATGCTTCGTTCACACACATGCACACACATGCTTCGTTCACACACGTGCACATACATGCTTGCGCTCACATGCGCACACACACGTGCTTGCGTTCACACACACACGTGCTTGTATTCACACACATGCACACACATATGCACACACATACATGAGAAGCAGGGCTTTCCTCACTGCCGGCTTCCCTCCCCTCCTCCAGACTGACTCCCAGTCGCTCTCAGAACAAACGGGATATGTATGGGGGTCTGGAGAAATTGGGGACTGCAGGCATTTCCCAAGATGGCAGCTCCCCTCCTTACACACACTCAGCTAAGGCTGAATTAGCTGAAGGCTGCAGCGAGGAGGGGGCTACCGGGTCTCGGGGAGCTCGGCCACAGACTGCTCCGCCCCTCGCTGCCTCTCCCGCCCCGGCCCAGCTGAGTGCACACGACTGTCCTCAGTCCCCGTGGCCCTCAGAAATTGTCTTTCTAGTGGGGACAGGTTTCTCACTCAACAGTGGACATAAAGCCCCTTTGTGGGTCAGTATAAAGCTCTTCCCAATGTCCCTGTGAGGGTGAGTCCTCCTGATGAGTGGACATGAGAGCAGAGAAGCTGCCATGAGGCCACAAGTCGGCGGGCAGGGGCGCTGAAGGGGCGCAGGGCCGTGTAGCGCCTGCTCGCCTCTGGGATGGGGGCCGGGGACAGGACAGGGAAGGCACAGTGCTGGAGGGAAGCGAACACTGATGAAGGGACGGGGTGGGACATGGCATACCTGAAACTCCGTCATGAATAACTCCAATCATAGCACCTCAACACATCAGTGGAATTGAATTGGAAAAAACAAGAGTTGGAGCCATGGTACAGAGGAGGAGGGCGTTTGCCTTGCACTCAACTGACCCGGATTTGATCCCAGGCATCCCACAGGGTCCCCCCAAGCACCACCAGGAGTAAGTCCTGAGTACAGAGCCAGGAGTAACCCCTGAGCATCGCTGGGTGTGACCCAAAAAATCCAAAAAGGCATCAGATTTTATCCATCCAATGACACGGCATGTGTGTCTTTATGCAAATGACAGGATGTGGGGAAACCAATTGGATTGGGTATGCAAATAAGGGTTTATAAGGGACCAATCAGCGACCTGGAGTGATAAGGCATTTGTGTGGGCTCCATCCCTGGCATCCCCTAAGGTTCCATATGGCCAGGAGTAATTCCAGAGTGTAGAGGCAGGAGTAACCCCTGAGCATCGCTGAGTGTGACCCAAAAAGCCAAAAAGAGAGCGGTCCTCGTGCCCGCCCACGTGGTCCTACCTGGCCGCCCTTCATGTCCTTCATGTTCATGGCGTTCTTCATGCCTTTGCCCTTCTCCTTCTTGTTCTTCTTCTTCTTGCAGCAGCATTTCTTGCAGATGCAGAAGCAGCAGGTGAGGATGAGGAGCCCAGCCACCACGGCGATGGCGATCAGAGCCCAGGGCGGCACTGCCGCAGGGAGAAGGACGCTGTGGTCAGCAGTGCTGGGCCTCATGGCCCTCACCCCGCCCACAGCAGAGACCCCGCTCTGGTGGGCTGGTGCACCCCGAGTTCTGCATGGGAGAGTCTGGGGTGCCTGTGCTGTGCTTTCGGCCTCATCATAGTTCCCTCCCTTCCCCCTCCCTCTCTCTCTCCCTCCCTCTCTTCTTCTCTCCCTCTCTCCCTCCCTCTCTCTCCCTCCCTTTCTCTCCCTCCATCTCTCTCCCTTCCTTTCTCTCCCTTCCTCTCTCTCCCTCTCTCTCCCTCCCTCCCTCTCTCTCCTCTCTGTCTCTCTATTTGGGTCACACCCGGCGATGCTCAGGGGTTACTCCTGGCTCTGCATTCAGGAATTACTCCTGGTGGTGCTGGGAGACCATATGGGATGACCACATGAAAGGCAAACGCCCTCCCTGCTATACTATCACTCCAGTCCCAACATTTTTCTCTTTTCTTCATCCACTCCCCTTGTTTTGCTTCATTTGTGCTTTTTGGCTTAGTGCATCCAGGCCTTAATCCTTTCTCTGTGCTTGGGGATCACTCCTGGTAGGGCTCAGGCAACCCTATGGGAAGCCGGGGCTTGAACCTGAGCAGGCTACCTGCTGAGTGAGTGCCCTTCCTGCTGGACTCTCAGGCTCCCTCAGTCACCGTCCTTTGCACTCCACTTGCTAACCACAAGACCAACACAGCTTGTTTGACTTTTGCTCCACAGCGGGACCCCAGCCCCAGCACTGGCACATGAGAAAGGGGTCCACAATGGGACCCCAGTGCTGGCACATGAGAGAAGTGTGCCTGTGCAGGTAGGTAAAGAAGCAGTGGGACCCCAGGGCTGGCACACAAGAGGAGAGGTCCGCAGTGAGACCCCAGCCCCAGTGCACTCCCATGCTCACTCCTGAGTCCTAACCCAGAGGCAGCGGAGCCAAGCGAGCACTGGAGCACCCAGAGTCCCAGCTGTGCTGTTGGGGTGGGATGCGCCTTGGGTGCTCTCCATGGTCCTGACATCCTGCTCTCAGGCCAATGCTGCCTTTTGACTGTGTAACCTTTGTGGGCTCAGGACACGGAGACTTCGCTTTTCCATGCTGTGGCTTCATTTTCCAGCTTCTCCTGGTTTCATCTTTCGACAGTTTTCCAAATGGTATGCAAACCATGGTATGTAAATGGTATGGAAAACCCCAGGGCCATTGGGGCACGCTGCCCCATTGCTGACAAACTGCATTTCCAAAAGCTGCGGAAGGGGCTCCCCAAGGAAAGAGTGTCCCCACGGAGCCCCTAGGACCCTGCCCCCGACCCAGGCACTCACAGGGGATCTTGTTGATCTCATTGAAGAATTTGTCCTTCAGCTTGGCGAACATGTCTTCCTTGCTCTCCTCGGGCCCTGCGCCTCTGTGGAGTTGGAGTTGTCCATGGGCACCACGGGCATGGTGGTGGCCTGAGGGTGGCAGCAGGAGCCACAACGGGCTCCTGGTTCCTCTTGAAGATGTTCCTCATGGTGGCAGACGACAGAGCTGTGGAGGAGAAGGGAAGGATCTGTGCAAAGGATCCAAGAACCTCTTTCCAGAAGCCAGACACTAGGGCTGGATGCTAGTACAGCGGGGAGGGCATTTGCCCTGCTTGTGGCTGACCTGGGTTCCATCCCCAGCATCACATATGGTCCCCCGAGCCACACCAGGGGTGACCAGCCAGGGTAGAGCCAGGAATAAGCTCCAAGCACTGTCATGTGACCGAAAAGCAAAGGCTACAGAGAGTGGGATTGCAGCTCAGTGGGGGAGCACCTTTGCCTTGCAGATGTGAGACCCTGGGTTGAACCCCAAGCCCCACAAATGACAATAAATAAACTCTGTGAGGAATAGTCCTGTTAGAAACCGAAGCTGCTTCCCATTTTATTAATGACTGCAGCAGCATCGATCTCAACGACACAAAAAGCTCCATAAAGATACAAGCACACCGAGGTTCACTGCAGCGATGTCTGCAATGATCAAATTTGGAAACAACCCAGTGACGGATGAGTGATATAGAAGCCGAGTGGCACATGCAGGGCCCAACACTCTTCGGAAAAGGAACTATTGACTTTCACGCTCATAGAACTTGAGGGTGTTAAGCAAAATAAGGAGGGGGAGGACAGCACTGGGTGGTCCCACTCATGATGACTATCCAGAAACAGGCAAGGGAAAGACGGTCACCTGTGACACAGGCCATTGAGCTTTGACAACAGAGCAGCAGCAGTCAGTGGGAAGCGCCGGGGGTGGATGAGAAGGTGCTGCGGGTGCTCTGCCCTGTGGTGGTGGTGGAGATGCAGCAGTTGCCTGCCCCAGAACCAGCACTGGGCCAGAGCAGTGGCACAGCAGGTAGGTAACGCTGGGCTGGAGCAATGGGATAGCAGGTAGGTAACACCGGACTGGAGCAATGGGACAGCAGGTAGGTAACACTGGGCTGGAGCAATGGGACAGCAGGTAGGTAATACTGGGTCAGAGCAATGGGACAGCAGGTAGGTAACACTGGGCCAGAGCAATGGGATAGCAGGTAGGTAACACTGGGCCAGAACAATGGGACAGCAGGTAGGTAACACTGGGCTGGAGCAATAGGGCAGCAGGTAGGTAACACTGGGCTGGAGCAATAGGGCAGCAGGTAGGTAACACTGGGCTGGAGCAATGGCTCAGCAGGTAGGTAACACTGGGCTGGAGCAATGGGACAGCAGGTAGGTAACACTGGGCTAGAGCAATGGGATAGCAGGTAGGTAACACTGGGCTGGAGCAATGGGACAGCAGGTAGGTAACGCTGGGCTGGAGCAATGGGATAGCAGGTAGGTAACGCTGGGCTGGAGCATGGGATAGCGGTAGGTAACACTGGGCTGGAGCAATGGGACAGCAGGTAGGTAACACTGGGCTGGAACAATGGGACAGCAGGTAGGTAACACTGGGCTGGAGCAATGGGACAGCAGGTAGGTAACACTGAAACAGAGCAATGGGACAGCAGGTAGGTAACGCTGGGCTGGAGCAATGGTACAGCAGGTAAGTAACACCGGGCTGGAGCAATGGGACAGCAGGTAGGTAACACTGGGACAGAGCAATGGGATAGCGTGGTAACACTGGGCTGGAAGGGACAGCAGGTAGGTAACACTGGCTGGGCATGGTACAGCAGGTAAGTAACACCGGCTGGAGCAATGGGACAGCAGGTAGGTAACACTGGGACAGAGCAATGGGATAGCAGGTAGGTAACACTGGGCCAGAGCAATGGCTCAGCAGGTAGGTAACGCTGGGCTGGAGCAATGGGACAGCAGGTAGGTAACACTGGGCTGGAGCAATGGGACAGCAGGTAAGTAACACCGGGCTGGAGCAATGGGACAGCAGGTAGGTAACACTGAGACAGAGCAATGGGATAGCAGGTAGGTAACGCTGGGCTGGAGCAATGGGGCAGCAGGTAGGGTGTTTGCCTTGCACATTGCCAAGCTGGGTTCAATCACCCAAAGCCCAAATGGTCCCCCAAACACCACCAGGAGCATTTTCTGAGTGCAGAGCCAGGAGTGACCCCTGAGCATCACCAGGTGTGACCCAAAAAGCAAACCCAGCAACAAGAATCCACTAACATTAAGCCTGCTGTAGCTATGTTACTCGAGTGATAATAAAACACAGGGGGCTGGAGAGAGACAGAGCAGCAGATGGAGCACTTGCTTTGCACCACGGCCAGCCCACGTTCAATCTCTGGTACCCTACGTGGTCCCCAGGCCCTGAGCGCAGAGCTAGGAGCAAGCCCTGAGCGCTGCCAGGTGTGGCCCCCAAACAAAGCAAAAAATATACATGTTGTTAACTGGAGTAAAACATAGTCACTGTGAAATTAGCACGTGTCGGCCAGTGCTTGGCGGAGCCCTTAGCCCAAGTGGCTTAATGTCTCCCTTTCACACCCATGGATGGAGGTGTAGACTCATGGGCCTTTTCTCCAAGGCCCCTTCAGAGTAAGAAAGTTCTGCCACAGAGGGTGTACTTGGCCGTGGCCAGAAACAGAACTGCTTTGTGTGTCTCTGACACCGAATCACAACCACTCCAGGCAATAGCCGACTCTGCCATATTCCCAAACCAACCTACACTGCCTCCCCTCAGCCCCGCCCAGACATTCCGCCTCCCCTCAGCCCCGCCCAGACTCTCCCTGTCTCCCCTCAGCCCTGCCCAGACTCTCCCTGTCTCCCTCTCAGCCCTGCCCAGACTCTCCCTGCCTCCCCTCAGCCCCGCCCAGACATTCCCTGCCTCCCCTCAGCCCTGCCCAGACTCTCCCTGTCTCCCCTCAGCCCTGCCCAGACTCTCCCTGTCTCGCCTCAGCCCTGCCCAGACTCTCCCTGTCTCCCCTCAGCCCTGCCCAGACTCTCCCTGCCTCCCCTCAGCCCCGCCCAGACTCTCCCTGTCTCCCCTCAGCTCTGCCCAGACTCTCCCTATCTCCCCTCAGCCCTGCCCAGTCTCTCCCTGTCTCCCCTCAGCCCTGCCCAGACTCTCCCTGTCTCCCCTCAGCCCTGCCCAGACTCTCCCTGTCTCCCCTCATCCCTGCCCAGACTCTCCCTGTCTCCCCTCAGCCCCGCCCAGACATTCCCTGCCTCCCCTCAGCCCCTGCCCAGACTCTCCCTGCCTCCCCTCAGCCCCGCCCAGACTCTCCCTGTCTCCCCTCAGCCCTGCCCAGACTCTCCCTGTCTCCCCTCAGCCCTGCCCAGACTCTCCCTGCCTCCCCCTCAGCCCCGCCCAGACATTCCGCCTCCCCTCAGCCCCCGCCCAGACTCTCCCTGTCTTCCCTCAGCCCTGCCCAGACTCTCCCTGTCTCCCCTCAGCCCCTGCCCAGACTCTCCCTGTCTCCCCTCAGCCCCGCCCAGACATTCCGCCTCCCTCAGCCCCGCCCAGACATTCCGCCCCTCAGCCCCTGCCCGGACTCTCCCTGTCTCCCCTCAGCCCTGACCACACGCTCCCTGTCTCCTCCCCACACTCCCCACCCCACACCTCATCCCTCAGCCCCTCCCAGCCTCTTCCCTTCTCAGCTCCCTCAGCACTTGGGGCACACCAACCTCCCCTCAAGGAAGAGGCCCCCGAGCTAACTCCCTCGCCCCTACCCCTGGAGCCTCAATCTGGACAATCATCCTCACTTCAGGCACGTCCCCAGCCCCCCCCCCACTCCCCCGTGGCCACACGCATGTTTGTTAGCAGCGAGTGGGCTCCCGAGATGAGCCGTGGCCTACCAGAGCTGCCTTGCAAGAGGAAGGCCGGAAGTTCGATCCCTGGTGCCGACACACGTGTGAGCGACCTGGCAGCCGTGTGCCCAGCACGGCCAGCAATTCCCTGCAGCCAGTGTGAGGCAGAACCATGGCAGTGCCTCCCCTGGACAGCACTGTGGGAGCAGCACAGAGACCCTGGGGCGCCCCACAGCTGACTGCACCCAGAGAGTGCGTGTGAGCTACAGGGCTGAGACTCTAGGGGCACCACAAGGAACCGTGCCTGTGAGCCCCAGACTCTACCACAACGGGTGGGGCTGGGGGAGAAGCAAGGAGGGGAGCGGAGAGGAGGGAACATTTAAAAATAATCCAGATTGTTGGAGAAATTCTAGGGAGAGAGAAAATACTGAGAGAGAAACTCCGTAATTCTACCATGCGGAAATCACTCTGGTATTTCTATTGGGGTGTTTTACTACACTTTCATTTTCTGAGTGTTTTTTCTGGCTCTAAATTAGGACCCTATCATGTATAGTTTGGTATTCTGATCGTGATAAAATTACTTTTTTCACAAATCTTTCCTTTTTCATTAAGGGAGTTCTTTCTAGGTAGCCGATGTCCACCACACGTAGTGCTGGCTTGGTACCTTATGCCCACACGTAGTGCTGGCTTTGTACCTGGTGCCCACACGTACTGCCAACTTGGTAGCTGCTGCCCACATGTAGTGCTGGCTTGGTAGTTGGTGCCCACCACACCTAGTGCCAGCTTGGTAACTGGTGCCCACACATAGTGCCAGTTTGGTAGAGCTGTTTCGCCATGAGGCATTTCAGTTCATCTTAGCTCCTCGCTGCTGAGCCGTGTGGGCATAGCTTTTCAGAGACCCCCGAGGGCAGGTAGGGGCTGGCAGAGACCTCCCTCTGTGCCAAGCACACGGGGCACCAGGAGCCATGACCAGGAGCCATGATTTCTAGCGCTGTCTCTGTTACTATGGCCATGAGTGGTAACAGAGTAAAACATAGTCACTGTTTTACAGAGTAAAACATTAAGATACTTAGACTAAGGGGCTCAGCCAAGCACTGGCCAACACATACTAATTTCACGGTGACTATGTTTTACTCTAGTTAACTATACAACCCCTCCTGGAAACAGCCATTTACTGAATGGCAACTTCTAGCACCGTTTCTTTTTTTTTTTTTTTAAACCACTCATAAATACTACAGTAAGGACGCAGGTAGCACTTGAATTTAAAAAAGGCCTTAGATGCCCCCGTGGTGCCCAGGATGGGCTGGTTCTCCATTCACAGTCAACTATTCTCAGAAACTCTGAGAGCTCCAGAGCACTGAAGCCTTTTGAGGGAGCAGAGCTGAGTGTCCACAAGGAGCCCAGGGCCTCGTGCTCAGCTGCTCGCCAAATATCCTGAAACACTGCTGCTAGCCCTGGCCTCAACCCCAAGCTGGTTTTGAAAGGAGAAATAAGGAGCCCCTGGGGGCAGACAGACACTGGCTGAAGGAGAAGGGCCCTAGCCGCGAGGTGGCAGAGTCCAGGCCTTGTGGGCCTCGTCCTCCCGCCCACCTGCCTCGTTGCCCAGCGGCCTCTGTGCCTCGCCTTCAAGCCTGTAAGGGAGACAGAACCAGCCTTTTGAGGCTGTGGCTTTCTAACAGGTCACAGAGCAGTGGGGCCAGGACCAAGTCTCATTCCAGAACGTGCTCCCACCTCCAGAGAAACCCACAGCCACCAGCGTCCTCCCGCTCAGCCTGTCTAGTTTTCTGACTCAGCAGCCCCTAAGCTAGGCACTGCAGGTAAACGGGTTATGGGCCAGGGATGCGGCTCAGCGGTAGAGCACACACGCTCAATGTGTGAGCTTCTGGGTTCGGTGTGTGGGTGATCACTTGACCACTTGACATCCGTTATTCATCGATTTGCTCAAGCAGGCGCCAGTAACATTTCCATCGGACCCTATCACGTGCTAATGTAGCCCAATGGCATCTGGTTGCTTCAGGAATACTAAGAGCCTCAAACCGTTCTTTCAGGGTCTTGACAAAGAAGTCTGACCATCTTGTAGATGGGCGGCCACGTGATCTTTTGACATCCCGTGGGATCCAGTCAGTAACAGCTCTAGTCCAGCAGTCGTCTCCAAATCGCATTACATGTGTGGTTCCACAAAAAGAAAAAAAAGAAAGTAAAAGAAAGAAGGGGTCCAGAGTGATAGCACAGCGAGGGAGGGCATTTCCTTGCATGTGGCCGACCGGGTTTGATCCCCAGCATCCCATATGGTGCCCTGAGCACCACCAGGAGTAATTCCTGAGTGCAGAGCCAGGAGCAACCCCTGAGCATTGCCGGATGTAACCAAAAAGAAAAGAAAGGAAAAATAGGTCGTAGATGAAGTGGCCTTTGGCATGAGGCTTCTTTGCCTCACACTTTAAAGGTTTGTCCATGCTTATTCTCTTGGCACATTTCACTCTTTTTGTATGTTTGGCCATATCCAGCGGTGCTCAGGGGTGACTCCTGGTGAGACTCGGGACAACATGGAGTCCCAGGGAGCAAATGCGGGTCAGCTCTGGGCAAGCTAAGAGCCCTCCCTGCTGGGCTCTTCCTCCGGCCTGTCATTCCTTAGTATTTCCACACTGCTAAGCTACGTTCATTTATTCACTCATCCAGTGAGAGGACATTTGAGTTATTTCCACTGCGAGCTGCTGCGAATAACAGCGCTCAGACAATGAGTCCTATATTTTTGCAAGGACCCGAGTTCCACCTCTTTTGGAAACAACCCAAGACTGAGGTGTAGCTGCCCCCAAGTCCCTTTCCCACCATTCTTGTAATGGCCCTGAGTTGCCACGTGGGGCGCTATGGTGACCAACCATGGCTGCTATGGGGGCATCTGGCTGAGATAGTTGGTTTTTATTGGCTTGTTTATTTTGGGGGCGCCCCGCCCCCAAGGCGTTTATTTTGAACCACCTCCAGAGGTGCTTGGGGGTCACTCCTGGCAGTGTTTGTGCTAGCAACGCAGATGTAAACCTCAGCCCACTCTGCCTTCTACCCAACCCTCTTGTAGGGTTTCTCATTTGCAGTGCTCCCTAGGGTTGCGCCTGTCTCAGTGTTCACACACACACACACACACACACACACACACACACACACACACACACACACACATACCTGGCCTGGGTGAGCTTGAGATGGCACATGGAACGGGCACCAGGAATTGGACCCACGGCCTTCTGCCCCCAGAAGAGGCTTCTTGCCACAGAAACAGTTATTATAGTAATGAAATTTGACTGTTCTTGATGTCTTCTGGGCCACACCCAGCAGTGCTCAAGAGCTACTCATAGCTCTCTGCCCAGAGACCACTCCCTAGTGGTGGTGTGTGTGGGGACCATGTAATCCATGGATAAAACCTGGGTCTCCCTCATGTCAAGCCTGTGTCCTTCCAGCCAGGCTCTGACTCTATAAGATTGGCATTTGAAAAAGATATCAAACAACTTTTCCAAAGCAATTGCACCAATTTCTGCTCTGGTTGACAGGGGGAAGGTTCTGGGCTCTCCATTCCTGGGAAATACCTGTCATTGTCCCTCTTCAGTGAAGGGAAGGTGGCAGCTCACAGGGGTCTGAATTTGCATTTCCTTAATGAGGAATAGGATTAAGCATGGTTTTTTTTTTTTTTGCTTTTTTTTTTTTTTGGTCACACCCAGTGACGCTCAGGAGTTACTCCTGGCTCTGCACTCAGGAATTACTCCTGGCGGTGCTCAGGGGACCATATGGGACACCGGGGATCGAACCCGGGCCAGCATAGGCTGGCCTAGTGCAAGGCGATCGCCCTACCCGCTGGGCTATTGCTCCGCCCCAGGATTAAGCATCTTTTAATGACTTATTGATCATTTGGATAAATGTCTACCCAACTCCCATGTTTTTTTTTAAATGTGTTATTTTGGGGCGAGAGAGATACAGGACAGCAGATACAGCACTTGCCTTGCATGCAGCTGACCTGGGTTCAATCCCTGACACATGTGATCCCCAAGCCCCACCTGGAGTGATTCCTGACTGCAGAATCAGGAATAATTCCTGAGCACTGGTGCCGGTGTGGCCAAAAACAAATAAAATGTTATTTGTCTTTTGATTATTGAATTGGCAGAGTCCTTGATTATTCTCTACTTCAGTTCCTTGTCAGATGTCTGTTTTCTAAATACTCTTCTCTCATTCTGGCCTTACAGTCTCATTATTCTTGGCAATGTTCTTTGAAGCACAAATGTTTAGTTCTGGGGATATCCAACAAGTCTGTTTCACTCGTGGCTTGACTCTAGGTGCTGTGAGGAGCCCCTCACATAGCCCCGGAGAAAAGGAGATTTTCCACTTCTTTTCTTTCAGTTGCATTGCTTGGATGCTCATTAGCATCTATGGTACATTGTGAGATGCTTTTTGTGTATGATATAAGGAACGCGTCCAAAGGCATTCTTCTGTGAGGAGCTATTCACTTGACCTATGTGTTTAAAAGACTATTTTTCCCAATAAATTATCTTAGTAAAAAAATATTGTGGGGCCCGGAGCGATAGCCCAGCAGGTATGGTGTTTGCCTTGCACGGCGCGCTCATGCCGGCCCGGGTTCAATCCCCGGCATCCCATATGGTCCCCCGAGCACCGCCAGGAGTAATTCCTGAGTGCAGAGCCAGGAATAACCCCTGAGCATTGCCGGGTATGACCCCAAAAAAGCAAAAAAAAATATTATGAATATAAGAATTTATTTATTGACTCTCTATAGCTGTGATCCAGAACCTGTTCCAATGCCTTGACCCTAGTCTTTTAGTCTGTTTCAGAGGCCATCATGGAAGATGGTCCTAATCCTCTCAGTTCTTTGCATTTTCCTATGAATTCTAAGCTCTGCTTATTTGTTTCTGCATAAACAACCCAACAAAGCCAGCTCCAGGATTTCAAGGGAATGACGTTGCCTCTGTTGGTTAGTTGGGGAGGCGGGAAGGGGTTGCTCTATGAATATTAAGTTTTGCAATGACTTTCCAGTAGTTCTTGGTGTATAAGCCGGGGGTGTCTTTGCTAAGTATATTCCTCAGCATTGTATTCTTTTGGTATTCTTTTGTATTTTTTTTTTATTCTTTGTGAATGGAATTGCCTTCTTGGTTTCATTTTCAGCTTGTTCATTTGCTTGGGTATAAAAATACAATAGATGCTGTATCTTGATCTTAAATCCTGCCACATTGCTGAAAGGCTTATTAGCTCTGTGTGTGTGTGTGTGTGTGTGTGTGTGTGTGTGTGTGTGTGTGTGGTACCTGTGCGCCTCTCAAATCCTTAGGAGTTTTGTATGCAGGCTCACATCAATATCTTTATATCTTTCTTTCCAATCTAGATACCTTTTATTTCCTTTTCTTCTTTAATTGCCCTAGCAAGAGCCTCTAGTTCAATGTTGAATAGAAAACTAAGAATTCTTGTCTTTTTCCTGATCTTGGGGGAACTTCCTACTTTGTCAGTAAGTGCAGTGTTAGCTGTGGGCTTTTTATAGATGATGTCGCTGATAAGACTCCTCAGCCCCTGGCCATTCATTCCCGCTCCGCCTCCTAACCCCGTGCAGGCCTGACACCCCTCCTCCCTTCCTGCACAGCTCCCACCGGCGCCCCAAAGCTCCCTCCAGCACCCCAATGCAACCACGGCGCCCCAGTGCTCCCTCCAGCGCCGCAGTGCTCCCTCCGGCACCCCAGTGCTCCCCGGCACCCTAGTGCTCCCTCCGGCACCCCAAGGCATGCTTGGCTCCTCCCAGCCCACCCACTCCCACGCATGCCCACCGCTTTCCAGATGCCTAAAAAACAATCTTTTCCAGAAACTCAATTTCTGCTCTGAAGACTGCAGAAAATCCTACCTCCTTTTCAAAACGACGCAAACATTGGAAGAAGAGATTTGATTGTCCCTGGCACCCAGAGGCCCTTCTGTAAATATGGGCCGGCTCTTAAGCCAAGCAGTCGCTGATTGAGCTCCGTACAGGGGGCCGGAGGCGGCCTCCGTCTGCAGAGACCCCCACAAGCCACCCTGGGCCCCACAGTCCCTTCTCTCATGGAACCCACACCCCCAAACCCTAGGGAATCATGGACCCATCAGCAATGAAGGTGCTGCTTACAGCCAGGGGCAGGGGAGGAGGGGTGAGACACCCCAGATGGAAACCCAAGGCAAGGAGACCCCTTGCCTGCACCCAGCAGGAGCCAAGAAGGTCCAGAGCATCCTGGCCAGGGATCAGTTCAAAGGGAAGGGAGCACCTGGGGAGCAGAGGGGTGATGATCGACTGGGGGGTCAGCGGTGGTGGGGAGCAAGGTTGGGAGTGAGTAGAGAGAGAGGGGGGCCGGGGACACCGCAACACACTATCACTCAACAAACACCAGCGAGCTCACCAGTTTCCCCGAAACTTCCGTGGAAGGGAAAGAAGCACCATCAGGGGCGAGACCCCAGCGAGGTGGGAGAGCAAGGGAGTTTGGGAACACGCCGGGACGGTGGAGGGCTGAGAGGGGCAGCCCCGGAACCGGAGCACGGAGGGTACCCATAACCAAGGTGGGAGCCGTGGGGAGTGGACACAGCGAGAGAGGAGTTGGGCAGCTGGCATGGGACATGGGGTCTAAGGAGGACTTAGCTCTTTAGAGACCCAGGTCAGGTGGGCGGGCGGGGGCTGGTAATGTGGGCGGGGCTACAGCATGGGCGGGGCTACAGCATGGGCGGGCTGGTGATGTGGGCGGGCCGGCGGTGGTGGGGTCGGCCCAGGTTGGCTGGGCTGGTACGATGAGGCAGGTAGGATGGACAGGGTTGGGTAGAACATTATAGGGCAGAGGAAGTTTTGTCTTGAGTCAGAGTCACGTGGTGCTGTTGGGGACTTTGTTCAAAGGGCCAAGGTATGTAAAGGCCTATTCCAGAACGTTCCCTTTAGCTGTAGTAAGCTCAGATGGCTAGAAGGAAGCGTGACTCCTGCTGGAGGGAAGAGGCTGGAAACAGCCAATAATAGATTTTGTCATCCCTGCCCTGACGAACCCCGACAGGGTTCCCAGGTCCATCACAGGTGCTGAGAGGCAGCAGAGAACAGACTGACCAAGGGCGGGGTTGGGGAGTGGGGTCCACAGAGCAGCCACAGATAGGGGGACTGTGGGCCCAGCCTAGAGGACCCTCCGTCTCCCACCGATCCCACAGCCAGGGCTCAGGAGAGGCTAGTGAAGGCGGCTGAGGGGAAGGCGGCCCTGAGGGTTTAAATGCACAAAGAGGGGCCGGGAGGGCGTTTGCCTTTCATGCAGTGACCCAGGTTCTATCCCCACTTCCCATATTGCCCCCGAGCACTGCCAGGAGTAATTCCTGAGTGCAGAGCCGCCACCCAGGTTTGATCCCCAGCATCTCATATGGTCGGTCCCTGAGCACCACCAGGAGTAATTCCTGGGTGCAGAGCCAGGAGTCACCCCTGAGCATTGTGGGTGTGAGCCCAAAAGCCAACATAAATAAAGGCATAAGAACAACGGGATCGTGTGCCAGTTAGGGGCTTGCCTCGCACACGGCCAACCTGGGTTCAATCCCTAGCTCCCGACATGATCCTCGGGAGACCTGCTGGAGTTATCCCTGAACTCAGAGCCAGGATTCCCAGAAAGGAGGCCCAGAGAAGCCACGTGACTCATCCCAAACACGGCACCGGATGGGAGCAGAATCTGTCTCTGCCCCGGCCCAGGGGCTTCCTCCCTGCAGCAGGGCACCGCAGCTGGCTCGGGATTGTCCCCCACTTCTGTGGTGCGGCCAGAGGGAAAGGCAGTTCTCCAGTGGCTAAGGGCTACTCCCCCTCGTGGAGCTGCAGTGCTGGGGACGTGGCCAGCTGGGCGGGGGTGAAGGTGACAAATGAATTGGCGCTCTCGGGACAGGTGATCTGCTCTGTCTGGTCGGAACTGCCCCTGTGGGGAAACCGGAAATGGTGCCTTCAGGACACCTCCCTGCTGCACTGCAGAGTGGGAGGAAGGCGGGGAGGGGATCAGCCGTGCCTGCAGGGATGGGCCTAGGCCAGAAGGAAACTGAGGCCCTAGAAGGCAACAGCGGGGGCTGAGGGGTCTTGAGCAAACCAAGCCACCACAGAGACCTGGTGAAAATACAGGCGCCTGCCGCGGAACCCTCCACCTTATCCAGCAGAGTGGGGGGTTCCTGGGCGCTGGCAACCGCAGGTGGTCGGAGCAGAACCTGGGAAAGGGGGTCCCAGAGGCTCTGCTGGCCTGGCCGCCACCCACCCTGTGACCACCCAAGGCCTGGTTTGGTTCCCCAGAACCCCCCATAAGGTCCCTGAGCACTGCCAGGAATGATTCCTGAGTGCAGAGCCAGGAGTAAGCTCTGAACACTGCCAGGTGTGGCCCCAACCA
Organism: Cryptotis parvus; assembly: GCA_021461705.1. Lineage (NCBI taxonomy): Eukaryota > Metazoa > Chordata > Mammalia > Eulipotyphla > Soricidae > Cryptotis > Cryptotis parvus. Next base: position 3,964 of record JAJIBD010005095.1, on the reverse strand, counting down.
AAAAAAATATGCCCCCACTCTCTCCCCCTCCTCACAAACCCAGGTCTGTGAAACTGGACATGGCCCTTCTGCCTCCCGTGAACTCCCCGGCCGGCCCCAGTGGGGCAGAGAGCAGCAGGAACACAGAGACTCCCGGTGTTTCCCGCATGCTGCAGGGGCAAAACGTCAGGACGAGACGAGCAGGTTAGCCAGGGAGAAGCTTCGTGAGACTCACAGATCAGCAGAGCAGGACGTAGGGCACGGGCCTGGCTCAGGCCTGGCATTGGCACCCCAGTCCCCACACTGAGTCCTGGGGGAAGACTACAGTCTCCAGGAATCTGTCCCCCAGGGAATGTGGGCCTGTCCTCCGGGAACTGCAGGCCAGGCCTCAGGGACCTCACGGCCATGGGTCCCTGACGAGCCCCAGCCGTGCTGAGCCCCGGCCACTGCCCTGTTGGAAACCCCCTCACTTCCCTCTCCATGCTCCAGGAGGGCTGAAGTCTGGACGTGTGTCCCGCAGGCTGCTGAGTCCCAGGCCTCGCTGAGACCTTGAACCCCACGCGCCTCCTTCCCAGCCTGATAGGAGGGGAACGACGTTGGGGGCCAGAGCAATAATAGCATAGCAGGTAGGGGCGTTTGCCTTGCTCGCAGCCGATCCGGTTCAATTCCCAGCATCCCATATGGTCCCCGAGCACCGCCAGGAGTAATTCCTGAGTGTAGAGCCAGGAGAAACCCCTGAGCATCGTCATGTGTGACCCAAAAAAAAAAAAAAAAGGAGGGGACCGACGTGACCCGCGGCTGCCCGCTACCCTGGGCTACAGGGAAGGGCCTGCCCAGCCCCTGCAGACACTGGAGGCTGGTCCCAGAGGAGTCTCCTCACCCACCAGGAATAAATCCGCCCCTGGGGTGCCGAGAGCTGCCCCTCGGGAGCAGAGCACCATGGGGGCTCCCGGGAATCTGGGGAGACAAACAGCCAGGGACGGGGCTGAGAAGGACAGGAGACACCAGCACCCCAATCATCTCCCCCTCACAGGTGTGTGGCGCACAAGTCCCAGGGGTACAATCAGATCACAGAAGGCGACAGACAGACACCGGAACCAGGGGCAGGCAGGACCCCCTTAACAGGCTGGAGGAGGAGTGTGGGAGCACCCTCACAGTAACGTTTGCTAAGTTTCCCCATGGCTGCAAACCCAGAGGAATGGAGGCCAGCACCAGCCACAGAGAGACCCCTGACTGGTCCCAGCGGGACCCCTGTACCCTCAAGTAAAGGTACATCAGAAGTCGAAATGAGCCAAGTGTCTGCAGGGCAGGAAGGGGGTACAGAAGGGGACAGTGGACAGAGGAACAGGGGAAACCCCTGTCCACCCTCAGATGCAGGGGCACCCCAGCCCTCAGCTTGATCCTGAGGCCAGCTGGATGGGAGGTACCGTGGTGTCTCTCAGAACCACTGCCCGCCCACCCCTGACCGCAAGTCCAGTGTGCAAGTCTGACCCTCCTCCTCACAGAGGGCCGCAGGGCCTGGCTGGGCCCCCGTTGTCCTGCCAAAGTCAGACCTGGGGCTGGAGGCAGCAAGGCTGCTCTGGGCCAGTATATCGCCAATCGCTTGCCATGGGGGCCAGTAGAGGGGCCAGCGGGCAGCTGTGGGCAGGCGCGGCTGAGGCATCAGGGCACTCGACTGTGGCTATGGGGAGCACCAGCAAAGAGATGGAGCACCCACCCTGGAGAGGGCACAGGGGCCAGAGAGCAGCTCAGAGCCTGTATTTGCAGGGTTGGGTAGTGGGGGGGGACCTCAGACAAGGCAAAGGGCCCGCAGAGGGGGACACAGGTGGCCGGGCTGGGGGGTGTCTGTGGTGTTTGTGGTACTGAGGGGGCTGCGTCACTGAATCCATATTTCTCCTCGATCAGGAAGTAAAGACATGTGCAAGGCTGGAGTGACAGTACAGAGGAGAGGGTGTTTGCCTTGCACGTGTACCACCCGGGTTCCATCCCCAGCATCCCATAGGGTCCCCCGAGCACCGCCAGAAGTAATTCCTGAGTGCAGAGCCAGGAGTAACCCCTGAGCATCGCTGGGTGTGACCCCCGAAACAGAGACGGGGCTGGCAGCCGGCTGGCACAAACAGGAGCTGGGCTGAGCAGCGCAGTCCTCCCTGCCCTGGAGCAGGTGTAGGCAACCCCAAACTAGGAGCGCCCCAGGGAGGCTTCCTGGGAGAAGGGCCTTGGCCAAGGGGCTAGGGGACCCGTGGGTGGCCACTGCTGGCCCAGGTGAACCTCACAGCCCCCTTTCGACCCCTGCGGTCTCTGGCCCCATCTCCACCCCCATCTGGCTGCTGGAGTGAATGACAGCCGCTCTGGCCGGTTTGGGGACGCCCCTTTCTAGCAGTTTCTCTGGCAGGAATGGCTTCGGGTGGTAAAGTACCAGCCCAGATTGGACACAAGCGTCCCCTGAGCGGACGAAACGAGTCACATAGTCAAACGCTCTGAACAGACGCGAAATTCAGTCTTTCTTGGAAGTGCTTCTGATCCCCATGAAGAAACTGACGTCATTTTCCTGGAAATGGTCTGAGCCATTCCTGACATCTTGAGCCTTTCCTGACATCTGGAACCTTCTGGAACCTTCCTGAGTCCCAATCTCGAGCTGCGGCTGAGTCTGAAGAGTCAAGTCTGGGAATGAGACGCACTCAGGACACACAATTTCTCACACCTCTGTTGTTTCACTTTAGTTATTTTTTTTTTGGTGGGGGCTCTGGGTCACACCTGGCGAACCTCAGGGGTTACTCCTGGCTCTGCACTCGGGAATTAGTCCTGGCGGCTCAGGGGACCACATATTGCTGAGGATTGAACCCGGGTCTGCTGGAGTGCAAGGCAAACGCCCTTCCTGCTGGTCTCTCGCTCTGGCCCTGTGTTGGTAATTTCTGACAAGCATCAGGCAGGGATGGGGCAAGAGCTGAGGGGCAGCCCCTGGAGGAGGGGAGCTGATACCAAGGCCCTGAGGCCCCTGTGCCCAGATGGGGCGCTGTCCAGCTCTGGCCAGCTCATTTGGGGTACTGAAGGCTGTGAGGAAGACAGCCAGGAGCAGTTCTCAGAGGTCGTTAGGGAAGGTGAATGTTGAGGAACGTCAGAGCAGGCAGCCTGGCAAGCCCACGATCTTAAAAATAGTGAGGTGCTCTCTGTGGGGGCAGGGAGCCGGGGACTTGAGCGGGGGCAGTCACCAGGAGTGTCTGTGCCCCCGGGGAGCTCCTGCGGGCTTGAGGCGGTGCCAGGCAGCTTCAGGAGTGGTTACTGGGAACGGCCAGGCCACAAACGACCAGGCGAAGGTGCGGGCTGGGAGGGATGATAAGGCTGAGCTGGCGTGAGTCGGTCTCTTCAGAGCCACACGGGCTGTGAACTGAGGTATCCAACACCTCCACCCCGCTCCCGGGCACACAGAAGGCGGCGTCTGCGGCTGCTTCCCGGATGTCGCAGTGGGCCGAGCACGGCTGAAGGTCAGGCAGTGCGCTGGGCCCGCTCCCACACCTGCAGCCTCACGGGTGAAAGCAAGGAGGCCTAGCTCAAGCTCAGCCACACCGTCAGGCCCAAGTCCCGCTCTGCTCAAGGGCCGTGATGGCTCTGGGTTGTTCGTTCGAGAGCACGGGGATATAATGGAAGGCAGTCAGCCATGGAAACATGAAACAGGGTTTAATTAGAGCTAACTCGGGAAAGCAAGGATGCCGGGCAGGAGCGACAGGATAGCCGGGAGGGTGTTTGCCTCCACCGGCAGCCCTGAGTTCCATCCTTGGCATCCCATATGGTTCCCTATGCCTGTTAGGAGGGATTTCTGAGCACAGAGCCAGGAGCAAGCCCTGAGCACTGCTGGGTGTGGTCCAAAGGAGAGGGCCCTCCCTTTGGGAGGGAGAGGAGAGGAGAGGGAGGAGAGGAGAGAGAGGAGAAGGGAGGGGGGGGAAGAGAGGAAGAGATTTACAGACCAGTAAATGATGGCTGGAGAGGG